>QVIK01000228.1:0-67612 GCA_003957845.1 Oidium heveae
AGCATGGTAGTTTTAGCGCAGAAATATCCCAGTAAAGGTCTGTATGATCCCAGCTAGCGCATATTTAAATCCTTGTTTTCAGGCCAAACTGTTATGGTTCGAGATAGTACAGCTAAGATAAATTAGTCCTAGCCCTTGCATTCACGAGTCACAATAATTATATTTGTTCAGACCTGCCTTAAGTGGACCCCCTTTCAGAAGTTAATTACGTCTGAATTAGCAGTATTTTTTATCCGGTATAAATTTCTCCCCCAAAATATAACTAAGCCTCGCCCTTAAATTTATCAAGAAAATCGCAGAAAGCCATTTTTAACAGGGGGCTTCAGACTCTCAGGCCACATGCTTGCTTAAGATTGATAATTACTCTATCATTCACTCGACAAGGGGGCATGGTAAACTGAGGCTAGTTGAGTTGCAACATGCATGCCAGCTTTTCATTAACACCTGCTTCTAACCTCGACTGAACCTCCTAGAAACAGTCAATTCGAGGAGTTTGAAAAAAATCATTCTTCTGATAAGCTCCTGTAATTTAGTTAAATTGCTACAGTTGAAAGCAAAAATTCAGGGCTGAACTAACCATACCATCCCTATCAAAATTCGTATTTTTAATTAGCTAGACCTACCTTAGCTTCGCTGGCGTTGCCTATGACAACAAGAGGTATGTCTCAAGTAAGTTGCTATTTTTGGGGGGTTCAATATTTTATCATTAACGATTCGAAACTTTTTTCTTGAATTAATTTTCGACATATCGTATGCAGTTGATATTTACATCCTCTCTGGAGGTCGCCAGTATTTTATTTTTGAAACCATAAACTTTTGCGCGAGTTGTAATAACTGTAAACATAATTCGCGCTCATAGTTCCACTAAATCTAAATGACCCTAACAAATCCTCCGAACAAAGTCTTCGAGGCTCACGAAGCGGCTGTTAAATTTTATATCAGCATATGCTGCTTCTGAGGGCTACGCAACTGCTAAAGTTCGTACAGTTTTTGATTTTATATCAAAAACTACATCGAGCATCAAAATTCGCGCGCAGATATCTTCTAGGGTGTGGTAAATTTTGTAAACGGTTGACAAAGGCATCAATTTCTAAATCAGGTAGTCTGAGAGTTAGCTTCAAGTTACGAGCGAACTTAGAACCAACTAACGTAGGCTGGGGATTGTTTGCAGCGCCCAATATAATTATGAGCCCTCTGAATCTCCACTTACTCACCCTATCCTCCAGTGCCGAAATGACGAGGGAAAAAAACAAATTCGCGATCCCTTGGCATAAAAATTCAATGCCAAACAGATCCTCACTCTACTTTGTAAACAAGGGGTCACAATTCTTGGTCGACATATCTTGAATGAGCGACAGAAATGGAGGAATAAGAGATTGAATAGTTTGAGCCCCTCAGAAGCATGACTTAATTCCCTTCGGAACTAAGATGTTAATTTTAGTGGAAAACATAAGTTTGAGGCCGAAACTCAAATAATCAATGGTAAAATGCATCCGAAAAGTCTCTTTTTTATGCATCAAAGCAGCTCGGGTCCCTTCGAATAATCTCCTAATTTTGAATGCCACTATCACACATTGTTGGCCAAAATAGCCTAAAAACAAACTTTACAGTAGCCTTCTCTTTCTAAAATATAGACGAAGAAAGTTATGCCTTTTCAGTTACTCAGATACAAAGATTCTTTGCAGCATATGGCCTAGATCCCTGTGTTATTGTTACAGGTAAGGAGTTAACATTAAAAAAACGCACTAACAAGTTTCTTCCCTATTCTTCTCAAGCACCTATGCCGCTGGCATAGTTCAAAGAATCTAATGGATGCAAGCAATGAGAGCCAGAAGATTAACTGTTGTAATTGAATTTCTACCAACTAATTAATCCGCTGGTCTTTATTTTTTTTCGAATCTAGACTATTCAAACCTTTTAGATTAAGCCGTTAAAAGACTTATTGCTAGAATGTCATACATATTTAGCAACCGATAAATTATTTTCAATAGAAAGAACCTTATTTCTTTTTGGGTACAAATATTGTATCGTAACTTCGCTTTATAATTGAAATAATGTGACAATACTATTTGATTTTCACTGACGAACAAGTCAAGTTTTAACAATGAATACACAAAGTAAACAATGTACATGAACTCTTGGCGTTGTCAGTGATGTAAATGTAAGCGAGTCAAGGATATGGGTTAGCGAGCCAATTAAATAATAAATCTTGATTCAGCCCAAAATTTATTGCTACGAATGTGAAGCTACGCACGTCTGGGGTAAAAATGTAGCTTTGTCATCCGCTCGAGTGCCATTCGTTTCTAAAATTCTTGCTTATAGCAAGTAAGAATACATAAGATACCAATATAAAGCTATGAATATGAAATAAGTCAATTATGATGGCAATATTGGGTCTAGAAACAAAATATCTGGTTGTCGGATCAATGATTTTTCTGTTGCTGTCTCTCACCCCATTGTAGATATGATAAGAGGATGAGGTGGTGCTATGACCAGTCGAACAAATAGTCGAAACCGCTAAGTCTATTTTAGATATTAGTTCAACAGGGGTCTATGTAGGGAAGTCTGGGGTACATGAAGCGGTTAAGTCGACAGACATACCAAATGTCCGATCAGCAACCCGCCGATCATGTTCGCTTAAATTCTGCACCTCGATCTATTTGTCTTAACGACCCTTAAAGGTATTCCCCTGCATTTATTATCACGTGATTGTCTATCAAAAACTTATGTAAATCCGTCTCAGCGAACTGAACTTGTGTATGTGGACATAACGCGTTAAGTCAACGCGCGCTATAATACGTGATGCATAAATTAAGCACTAAAATACAGGATCCTTCCTTAGAATTGTGCTACGGACTTCGGATTACATGTACTGCAGGAAAATTATATGCCATCACTTTTGTTCAAACAGCCGCATAGAAATAAAAAAAATATTTCAATAATCTAACTATCTAGAGATTTGGATACAACAAAATAAAGCTAGTTATAATACATCTTCAAAGGATTTTTATAGGATGCCTAAGTCTTTGGCATGGAACAATCGGTCATTAAGTTGCTGAGTTTCATCGATCATAATAATTAAGCTGTCTTTATTTTTCTTCATAAATTTTTTAACAAACTCGGAGTGGCTGTGAGATCTTTGTTCATCCCTATATTCCATTTCAGTAAACATCTTGGTCCTGAACTCCTCTTCGACGTTTGATTTAGAAGCTTGGTGATCAAATTGTCAAATGGAAAAAAAAAAATTGTAGCACGCAACCTAAAGTTATGCCGTGCATAACGAATCCATAACACAGACATAAAATAAATTCTCACGCGATCACGAGTGCAGGGGAATAGCTTTAAGGTTCTAAGGTCGGCAGGCAGCTGATCAGACTCAAGGCACCGCGACTTAACGATTAAAATAATTCGCCTTCGAGACGCGCGCGTAAAAACAAAACAGGGAAGACTAACATTTATGCAGCGTCTCACTTCGTCACGACATATGTGGGGCCGATCGGGGAAATTGTCTGTAGATCTCTCGTGATTTTGGTAGCAAATGAGAGTGCACTTGTGATGAATTTAGCGGCAAAATATGGACAAGTGACCAAACCATTAAAAGAATTCGACTTTCCCACCACAAATATCGGCCTACTTATCTCCTAAATTCTATTAAAGCCAGCTATATTTCGAGGAAATCAGAAAATTGTTAAATTAATTAGTCAGAGCAACAAAAGATCCTTTATTCCACCTTCTAAATAACGATTTGTAGACATATTGGGTCCAAAGTATGGGTAATGCTAGACATGATTGGTTGAGTATAGTGGGTCTTTTAGTAAATTACAATGTGGGATCTCGTTCATCTGGAAAACGCCGCATACAAATTGGGTACTATTCAATCGTGATAAATCAACAACCGTGGCGTAAATCGAAATTCAGTGAGCAAGAGGCTCTTTCAAAGTCACTGAAATAAGCCTCTGGACTTATGGAATTTGATAACAAGAATTATGGTGGACTAATTATGCTCCAAAAGTATAGTAAGTTTTCTGTCGTGACTAAGTGAGATACATCCATCTGCAAGGAGACGAAGAAAACGGAAAAATAGGTTTCGCTTATCGTCCACGATCCAATTCTCATCTATATTCAAAAGCATCATCCATCACACTTTTACGCTTAATTGGAAACCAGAAAAAGAGAGTCGAGATGTCAAGATCGCATTTGGCATACTTTTACATGTCATAAATTGAGTTCTGGATGAGAATCTACACAGCTTTTTTCTTCACGAAACAACGTTTTCACATATCTATTAACGATTAAGTTCGCAGTCAGTTGGACATTAATCCTAGTTCGGCGGTACAGATAGCTGTCTATTGGGAGATAGACCCTGGTGAAATGTAGATTTACGTCAACATCAAATCTTGCCAAGTTCATATACTAAGTATTAAAAAAATCTTTAAACCTCACTTTTGCTTGGTTGTTGTTAAGTTGTTTATTATGTGGCTAGTCAGTTATGTCTCAACTGCAAAGCAAAAAAAAATGATGTGCAGGTTCATCTATTATCGAATTTTAAGAGCTGAAACCAAATCTAGATCGGCAAACAAGCGTTTGAGGCTTATGCTTAAACCGGACCACAAAATCACAAAGACTCGGTAGAACGTGGCCTGGTAGAATAAGGAAGACCACTAAACTGTAATACTGAAAATCTTATTCTTAACGGTACTGGAAATTTACGACTTGAGAAAGAATCTGAGAATTAGGCGCCTTAACTTCAAAATGCTATTTTCCTCAGCAGAGACTTTGAATGCACACAGGGATAAGTTGTGACATGATCATTTGGAAAATTTCGCATATTTTTGGCACCCAAGATAAATCACAACTCGTTCATAAAAAAGTGATGGCTGGAAAGCTTTCGTGCTCTTATGAGATAGGGTAGACCCTACCAGTTCATCTGATTAAACGCATCAACTGCTATGCGCCCTAAGGTATCATTTAGTTCCGACTCTATGAGTATAGATTCTTGCAGGTGAAGGACTAGGGAAAGTTCTGGTAGATCAAAAGAAATTACTCTCACTATTTTTATCTGTAGTTATGTTTTATCTTTGAAATTAAAGGTCATTTCAATGTTTGAGTTTATAAATTACTTGAAGTTGAAACTTACTGATATACAAGCGGAGATCGTCTTAGGTAAACTTATTATACTTAGGCAGTCTTAAAAGCACTGATTCAATATTCTTATCGTATTATCACATTTTATTATCACATTCACTTATAATACTTGATAGTATTCTGGAAATCGAATCATTTGTTAATTTATTGAATAAACTCATTCATATGCACGTTCCTTACTTTGTTGATTAAAAAATATAAAATGCATTCATTTAGTCTCACGTTCCTTACCTTTTTTATCGCCAGTACTTCAAGATTTGCAAGAGCAGCAAACAAATCGATATCGTATTCACTCCAAGATAATTATAATGGAGCTGATTTGATCAGCTCAAAATTCAATTTCTTTTCAGCACCAGATCCTACGAATGGCTTCGTAGAATATGTTAATGCTGCCACTGCAAAGGAAAAGGGGCTTGTAAAGACGTTAGAAGGAGGTGTATTTCTTGGTGTCGATAATACAACTAAGAACCCAGAAAAGGGTCGTGCTGCAGTTCGACTTGAGTCTGTGAAAAAGTACAACAAAGGCCTATTCATAGCCGACATAGCACATATGCCCAGTGGAAGTTGTGGAGTGTGGCCTGCCTTATGGACATTTGGTGCAAATTGGCCTAATGAAGGCGAGATTGACATTGTGGAAGGAGCAAATCTGGATACAACAAATTCTATGACACTTCATACTTCAGCTGGCTGTGTTATGACTTCTGGGTCATTGGCTGCGACTTCTTCGTTAAAGAATACCGACTGTAACGCTAACAATGCCAAAAATGGCTGCACTACAAAAGCAACAGGAACAGATACTTTTGGAGCAGGCTTCAATGTAAAAAAAGGTGGCATGTATGCTATGGAATGGACAGCAACTGATATCAAAGTCTGGCACTTTAATCGGAACGCAATTCCAAGCAATATGAAGTCTTCATCCCCAGATCCTACCAAGTGGGGTTTACCTAGTGCTAGTTTCACTGGGCCAGGATGTGATATTGAAAAACATTTCAAAGATCATAGTCTTGTAATAAATACTACTTTCTGTGGAGATTTGGTGGATGCAGTTTGGACTAAAAGTGAATGTGCTGCTAAAGCTCCTACATGCAAGGAGTACGTCGCCAACAATCCACAAGACTTTCAACAATCACATTGGTTGATCAACAACATCAAAGTCTTCAAACCGTCAGGTACGGGATCGATTTCTGCAGCGACGGAACCTGTACCAACGACAATACCAGCATTAAAAAGTGAGGTTCCGACATAAAACCTAATAGGCTAAGCCAAAAATTTGGTGTTTTATGGTACAAATTGTCTCCGCATGGCTTAGTTTGACCACTGGAAGCTCCTATTAATTCAAGTGGAATGAAGATGATGTCGATCACTTAAATAGCATAATTATTTTCCTACAGCAAATTTTAGTGTATATATATTTGTATGTACTCAATATTCTTTTAAGTCTGGAGACATCAAGCTAATCATTTCTTAGCGATTTATGGCGATTCAATCAATTGCAAGGAACTATAGACTAGTGTCTAGATGACGATTCAAGAGGATATTTTGACAAAGTCCTCAATTGATTTGGAAATGGAGACGGTGTCGACCACTCAGTGTATATAATTTTAAAAATAGATATATCCTTATCAATAAAAACCGAATATATTTAACTTTTAAGCGGTATGGAACAGTCGCGTCTTGAATCACTAAAATATTAATACCTGACGTTTCAGATTTTTTTAGGGAGTTTATTATGCAATCACCCATTTTGCTATTCTGATCACAAAGCCAGGGCTTACCAGGGCCCTCCCAGTGAGAGTTCATGGACTACGTTTTCATTGTCCTGCCAACGTCACGAAATATGGATCATTTACAGGCCTAAGACATGGGTTAAACCGGGCTCAAGTGGGACAAAACAGGCCTATGGAGTTTAATTTGCGTGTGAGATTTGGCTGAATTATTGTATCCACTAATCAAAAGCCATATTAGAAATGAATAAACAGCAAAAACCAACCCAAAAACTTCAGGTCAATATCTTGTCCAGATATCCATCATAGTAATACTATCGATTCTTGTTCACATTAGAAATTAAAAAATTTTGGCATTATCGCATTCAATTTTGTATCGAATAGTATATTTTCCATGGAGTGAAAATGCTGGGAAACTGTGTTTACAGGACTTCAAATATGATGTTATAATAAAAAGCACGCTTTTTTATATATGCTGTCACTTCTCCAAAAAAGCTCTTTTTTTTTTTTCGCTGGAAAACTTTTTAGGATACAGATATGATGCGTATAATTTCCTTCAACTCTAAATTTAAACACGGTTGGATAGATTGTGATGATGAGCGTCAAAGTTGATGAAAGTAAATTTTGGTATTTTTAATGAGTTCTTGGATTAATATTATTCGCGGGGAACTCCGAAATTCTATCAAATTTCCAGCTGACTGACCCTAGCAGAGATAATCAATCTTTATTCAGCATTTCAACTTTTTTTTTTTTTTTTTTTTGACATTCAACTTCATTAAGCTGGGAGAGCGTGACCACGATTTGCGCAGGTTCTAGAGTTATGTCCCACTTGATTGCAATTGCGACATCTTCGTCGTGGAGGAGCATTCTCCGCATTCTCCACATTTTCAAAGTGTGATAGATTTCGCTTGGCATAACCAAATGGTCTACGCCGCACTCGAGCGCGCACTTGAACGCGCACTGGCTCATGCACGCTAATTGTTATGGTTCCTTAACCTGTAAATAGTTTTTTAGGGGTCATGTGACTATTCTAGCTTCCTAAACGCTCTAGCGCGAAATTTCATGACCTAGTATTACATTTGTTGCTTTTAAACCCATATTTGCCACAAAATCCTTGGCGCGTCTCTGCTTGATTTATCCACAGACAGCATTTCATTCTTCGAGATAAATTTAGTTATGGAACTCAAGGGAAAACTTTACTGTACATACTGTAAATGCTACCGCCAACCCGGCGACTTTTTCGTCAATAAACAGGGCAAGTATAACAAGACGTGCTTAAAGCATAGCAAAAACGTCCACTACCTGAATTTGATGAATGGAATAGCTTTATATTTGAATTTAAAATTTGGAGCAAACCTGGAAGTTTTCTCTGTTTTTCCTGAGTTTGTTCTAACCTACACTTCATTTGGGGACAAACCAGACGACTTGAGATTTCGTATGATTTTGACCTCGACCAAATTCCCATCACATTTGGTAGTTCACTTGAAGTGTCTAGTGAAGACCTTATTGACTTCAGTCCATTGAATGGGGCCGTCAACATGCTGAATAGCCTTATTCAGGAGGCAGGAGGTCATAAGTTCCGCCGAATTAGTCACTATCAAAAATCCGAATTTTCTTTTAGTTACTATTTTGCTTGCTCTTAAGATGAAGATTGTGGGAACTGTGGAACATGAAGAATATGATGAAGAAGCACTCCCTTGTTGTGATTATCAGCAATTTCATAATGATTCCTAAGTCCGGTTGGAGCATCTTTAATATTCGGTGGAATATTGGCAGCCTTGACCAGTATAGCAGGCTGAACACGATACCAATCCTTATCGAAGTCGTCAACCGAAAGAGGCTCTGTGCAATTAAGCAGGATAAGGCGGCAAGGATGTCACATTGTTATAGGGAGGAAATTAGTACAGGCAACACGGTCATCGTCGTGATTCCCATCAATGTACCGCTGAGTGTACTGCCAGTGCGCCCGACGGAGCTCTTCCTCGAAGATCTTTCCCGTTACTAGGGAAAATAGCGGACCGAGCTGCATACCATGACAGCCCTCTGCTTGGCATATTTTTGGCCGATCCCAGCAAGCTGATTGTCCCAGGCTAGCTTTACTGCAATGTCAACAGTAAATAGATTTCCCGTTGAACTGGAAATCAAATGTTTGAGAGCCACGTGGGTACTCTATATACGGCTGGTAGTTAATGTCCGAAATGGGGTTTGTTTCGTAATAAAGCCGACACAAATCGGACCTTCCAGACGAGCCAGACTTCCTTAACGTAATGTATGACCTGAGGATAATTTGCGAATTCCCTTTGCATCGCTATGATTTTTCCTTCATTACTAGTAATGGTTTCTTGGTGCACGAGATAATGCCATTACTTTAAAAATCCCTCTCATGACTCGATCTTCTCAAATGCTTGCCTTTGTTTTGCTAAGATTTTCTTACTAATATACCACCGACAAAGTAACTACACGGCATTTGGGAAAACACTTTCTAAGGCATTCATCAAAGCAAGTTCCCTGTTCGTCACAAGGGTTCCAGTAGCTCTCACTCCGAATTGCTGGAATATATTAGCGATATCAATTAGTGCCCACACATAATCAGCAATAAGTTCACTTTTCATAAATAAATATGCAAAGACGAAGGTATTATTTGTTGCCGTAACGCCGATGATATGAAGTTGGGGGAAAGCCGTACTTGTTCGTTTTGTATGTTGCGTTAATGATCTTAACGTGGTTTGCACTATATTTTTGGAATATCTCTTTCGCTGACAATGAGATGATTAGCAGATGTGTGAGCTTCTGCTTCGCATCATGCTGTGTGTAGTACAGAGTCTCTTTAGCAAGGTTATTGAGTAAAGCTGTCAGAGGTGTCCGCCCTGCTAGTAACCTATTGCCCCCCCACAATGCGAATAATGTAGACATCTTATGCAGTCGAAAAAATGCCATCATTCTGCCGCAGCGAAGTGATGATGCGCCCAGGAGTCACCCCAACGCGTCCCAAAGTCAAACATACTGCATTTTGCTGTTCCGTCAAGCATCGTCCTTGTGGATACGCTGATATATGCACATATAGCTCATGATTGTGTTCTCCGTTACCCACTTCCACTTGTCGGATTCCGCCCTCTAGCCGTATGCTAGCGCCAAACAAGCAACTCGTAGCTGTGATCCTACTAACACGCACACTTTCTCTATCTGGGTTTTGCTCCTTTCTCGTACGTCGTCCTTTGGAGCAATTCGGGATGAGGACCTTAATAGCGCCGTCTCTCTTATTCACAACTCTTCTGGTTTGCAACACTACAAGCGCATATTCTTCTGACGAAGCATGGGGAAAAACAGCTTCTCTGGCCTCTTCTAAAGATCGGTAAGAGAGTATAGGGGGAACGGTTAGGCTGTTCTTTGTGGTAAGCGTTGAGGGATGTGAAAGTAAGTAATGTGTTATTCAAAGAGTTTAGACTAAGTGTGGGACAATAGAAAGCACGCTAAATCTGATTATTAGATCAACGGGTGAGTGAAAATTTAAGTCTCCCTTGTATAACTCACCACTAATGTTTCTGTTCTGTTTGTTTTATAAGTTGCTGAATTAAGTTGTGATTTATGTATTTAGTTTTTTTTTTATCCAATAATCTCAGAATGAAATTCATAAAGGATGAGAAACTCTATGTACTAGACATTAATCTATGTCTTTCGATTTAAGTAAACAATAAACAACGCGTTATCTGTTATCCGTCATCTTGTAAGCAGACGCACATCAGCCTGACTTAAATCCCTACGATGTACCCTGCTATAGGCCCGCTTATTCTATAGTTCATGTATTATACTGGGAATGCCCCGATAACTCTTGATTTTGTGATCAGAATAGCAAAATGTGTGATTGAATTAGAAATTCCCTTTTTTAGAAGATCAGACAGAGCTCGGCAATCCTGAAGCAATTTTGAAATTCTAAATATTCCTTGCTTAATTTCACTTAGCTGATTGAGTTTATCTAATTTACTGGTCATGTGATACATTTGAGAAGACTACAGAAGAACATTACCCGTACCTCGCCCCTAGCATTAACTTTGGTCTCGCTGAAGGTCCGTCAACTAATTTTGGTGCACTCATGTCATCTTTTACTCTCAACATATCCTCACAACATATCTAGAATCACGAGTCACCTCGAGGATTGACCCTTTTCCTCTGCATGGCGAATATACATTCGATTTCACTACATAATACCTAGACCCAAATTATTGCAGACAACGTTGTTCAGCTACTACAAATGATCTAGGGTTGTGTGGACCTTTTTAAGCTCTAAAGAAGAGCTCTCGATGTTATCAAAAATTTACATCCTATTCCAAACACCTTAAGTGGTATTTGGATGTGTTTTCAGTAATACGATGATGCTGTCTCTCTTTATGAAGATATTATCATAGTTTCCTGGAAAAAGGTTGACGTATCTTTGATTTGAAATCATCTATTTTAAGAGGGAACATTTTTCACATCATTTAAAATAACGTGCGGTCCTATCGAGAAAATAATGACTTTATCAACAGAAGCTTCGAGCCTTCGATTTCGAGCAAAAAATCTAAATTGTCATAATCCGCCCAATATTAAGAAAAAAAAAAAANTTATCAAAAACTTACATCCTATTCCAAATTCCTCAAGTGGTAGTTGGATGTGTTTTCAGTAATATGATGTAGCTGTCTCTCTTTATGAAGATATCATCATTGTTTCCTGGATAAATGGTCGACACATCTTGGATTTGAAATTATCTATTTTAAGAGGGAACATTTTTTACATCATTTAAAATAACGTGCCGTCCTATCGAGAAAATAATGACTTCATCAACAGAAGCTTCGAGCCTTCGAGTTCGGGCAAAAATCTAAATTGCTATAATCTATTCCCATGTTTTGAGAAAAAAAAGTCTTATATTTAAAGGAAATTTCTACAAACACCAACTTCTAAACTTCTGAGTTTAGGTACTTGGCCCAACTTCGCTCTTTATAATGATGTATTATTATCTTAAAAAGAAGTTCGAGTGCGGACATTGAAATACACGGAAAGTATCGCTGGAATTAATCTGATGTAAGACTTGACATATTTGAAAATTTCAGAAAATTGCGCAAATTATCCTTTGTTGAATTTGGTTGTAAAACTGGATTTTTACAATTTTAAATAATTGGGTANATAATGATATTTTATTATCTTTAAAAAGAAGTTCGAGTGCGGAGATTGGAATACAAGAAAAGCATCACTAGAATTAGTCTGATGTAGGATTTGACATAATTGAAAATTTCAAAAAATTGTACAAATCATCCTTTGTTAGATCAGTTTTTAAAACCGAGTTTTTACAATTTTAAATGACTGGGTGTTTGGATATTTAGTTATTTAGTTCAGAAATCAATGTAAAACAGATCAAAAAACTCAACCCTGCTATCATCGTAGAAATGAAACTCAGTAGCCTTTGCTACGTTTTAACCCTACGTTAACTCACAGCAACAACGACAATTCCATATGTTAATGCTTCTCGGCCATTGAGGTGCAGAGTACTTTAAACTTTGTACAATAGCATAATGAAACCACCGAGTATCACGATAGTTAGCCTCCATGCTTACAATGGTGATACCATATGTCTCAATGTTTTCAATGTGGATGCTACGAATTGGCATAGTGTGCAATCGAAGGTCGCGACAACAAGCCCTACACAGGCTTATCAGCGATACAAAATTGAAATCGTTGTCACAGCACTACTTCAATCATTACCACCCCTCTGAACACCACACTCAATGCTTCGTCCATATCCCTAGGCTCCTCGGTGTCCGAGGAGCTGGCCGGAGTCTAGTCAATTAACTATCTAATATGACTAGAGTTTGAAATAGTTACGTGCTTGGCACCACGCGTATATATCACTCATAAATACCAGGTATAATAATTTTCACCATACCACCAATGTTAATATTCGCATCAATACCTGTTCAACAAAAGATAGTCTTTATTGAAGGCTATTGTTACAGGTAAAACTTTCTATTAGACTTTCATGCCGTTGATTCATTGTTAAAGACTTACCAGAAGATAAATTTTCCTAATAGCGATAAAAATAGAAAATCCGATCTATAGACAAATCACTGGTGTAGTGATATCTGAAATGATAGCCGCCACAGAGCCAGATACATTTCATAAGCTTGAACAAGGCTTGATTTGGAAGATTCTATTCTTGGCCTCATTCTTTGTATCTTGTTAGTGCAAGATCGAAAAGAAACGAGGAGTTAGTCGAGGCTAAAAATATAGTTGATGTCAAGTACTTGTGTCTGAGACTATCTAAACATTTACTAGCATCGTTTTAAGCTATAGAAAATGCAAAATACTCTGGCTAGCTACAAGATTTGATCTTGTGTTAAAAAAATTCCGTTCATCTGAAGTCAATGTGCGCCTCTTCGAATGACTAGAGCAGGAACTATGTTTCTTGCTTTTACTACAGTATTTGCAAGAATATCAATCACCATCTACACAATATTTAATACTACAAAATTTTTTATTGAATAAAGGAATTTATCATTCAACTTTGACAAATTTATACTAGGTAGTGGGCTATCATATCTATATATTTTCCATAAAATCATTGACTTTGCAACTATAAACACAACTTCAAATATGCACTTTAGAAATTCTCTAACTAGTTTTCATTTTTCGTTCATTCATTATACTCCAGAAAAACCTCACTCATTTGATACTCTTCGTTATAATTTTATACATTGACAGATGTGTCATTCTTGTTCTATTGATTTGATATTATCAATAAGTAGCTTTCGCAAATCCCGGCTAATGGTACTCAGCATTTGATTGTTAGCAGAGACAATAGGTATTCATTCACTGCCATTACATTTTTTACCATAAGCTAGCTCAAAAATACGAACAGGCTTAGTGAGGTACTTACTTTAACGTTATCTATTACGGCTTGCATATGGGGTGGCTTGCGTCTCGCCTGTGTGTAAGATTTTTCAATATTTTCTATGATGGCTGCAACCCTTGCAATAGTGAATTTTATAAAAGCCTATTATTCGAGCTCTTTGAGAGTGATTGTATAATTGTGGTTTCACTGTGGAAAATTGATTCCAAGGGTCGAGACATGGAATAAATATCGCTAGAATCTGATGTGCATACATTAGTGACTTTTATGAAATAGCATCTTAAATTACTGGATAAAGAAGAAATTGTAGCGAATCACTACGAAATCAGTTTAGAGTAGGATGTTTTCCAATAGTGAGTGTAAACCATAATTTTCACTATACACCCTGAAACACCAGGCAGAAGTATCTTAGCTCTTGCAGAGTGTCTAGATCTAGGGAATAGACTATTAGGAAAGGAACATCTGTTGAAGAATGGCCCCGCCATGTCAAATTTTGTATAAAGTCATAGCAGGGCCCGTTTCGTTCGAAGACACACCCTAACCTTCATTGAAATTTAATCGAAATTTTAAATTATCTTAGCTGATTTTAAATTTCGATTAATTTCAATTTAAGTTCAAGTACAAAAAAATTGAGACGAATGAAATGTTTGAATCAAATTCCTTGTCACTCCATATTTCAGCTGACTGTGTTAAGATTTCTGGGGTCCTTGGCTGCGACTTCTTCGTTAAAGAATACCGACTGTAACGCTAACAATGCCAAAAATGGCTGCACTACAAAAGCAACAGGAACAAATGCCTCTGGAGTAGGCTTCAATGCAATGAAAGGTGGCATAAATGCCTTGGAAAAGAAAGCAACAGATTCCAGAGTCTGACACTTTGCCTGTGAAGCAAGCCACTGAAACTTGATCTCTTACAATTCTGAAAAACAAAAAACGGTGTTAATACAAAATGAAGCTTTATTAAGGACGCGTGGGTTGTGGATTTTTCTTGATGGAAGAAAACCATAAGCCACCAAAAAATCCATACTAGAGAAGTCAAATGATTCTTCAAGAATATTCATAGCAATACACAAATTTTGCGACTTTCAGAAGTCATGAATCAGATCTACTTGATTCTAATTCAAACAAATTTAAATGTGATTGGAATTTTAACATCTACAGCAAATCAGTGTTGAGGGTTGTGTATTTTAGCGGGAGTAAAAGATACGAAAAATGGTGAGTAAACTAATCATGAGAATCTTTAATGAAACAACACAGTAACGGTTATTTTATAGTTAAAATATTGTCTATGGGTTAGATGTCGCTTTTCAGAATTCTCGTCTTCTGATACAGAGCACTCAGTAGTATCGTATTCATTGTGACTAAAAGTCACCGGGCAAGAGATTGAAAAAATTGGCAAGGCAAATTCAACCATAAAGAAAAATCCAGGCTATAAATTTATGGTGACCTACTATTCCTAAAAGTATAGTTTATCCAAAATAAGTTGAAATAGTAATTCATTTACATTGAAAATTATATTTTTCGAAATCTAATGCTCCTCCTAAAATTGGCATGTTTGCTTTTGTGGAGAATGTCGCGAAAAGGCAGCTTTGTTGAGATAATAACAACCGAGGCCTGTGGAAATAAATCGGGAAGAAGAGAGTTGCCCCCTACAGATGGGCTTTTGATCCACGTGCAAAATTTGATAATAATTTCAAACCAATTTGTAATCTCAGCAGAGGATAGGTGATTCCAAACCTCATGAGAAACCTAAGAGATACTCAGCAGAAAGTAATATTTCGCAAATCGTAGTTGCCATAGCGACGCGTATAATATTAGCCGCGTCGCGAGGTAAGTCATTTCTTTTTCTGTCTAAAGGTAGGAATAATTAACGTTTATGTTTGTCACGTTAACGGAACATTTACCACAAGAATACCATTCTGGATCGCACCATTATTTTCCTAATCTTCATAATTTCGGAACCTAATATTTGAAATCGTGACCTTTCACAAATAGCCTATTGGATTAACTTTACTCGCATATTCCTATGTTTCCAACAATCTGGGACTTAGTTCATGAGATTAGTGGCAAAGGGAGCTATGTGAGTGGAAAGAAATCTTTGAGGTTCTGTAACTCTTGATAGGTGTGGCTTTGACATCAAGAGCACTTAATGCATAGGCATTTATCCGAATCATCGTCAGGTATTGGTGTTGAAACTCAAATATCGTGCTGAAAATACACTATCAGCTAGTTATAGGCAATTAAAATATTCCTTTAAAGAGAATGTGGAATGTCACAGCAGTGGAATTTGATATAATTCAATATGACCTAGATAATATGCTCCTTGGTATCATAAATAACCATCTCGATGAAATGTTGCACTCTCTACAGTTTTCAGGTATAAATATGTGTTTGCTATAATGTTGATAATATCGCATCTAGATAAAATAATCCAGTAAGGTGATTTGGGTAACTGTAAGTCCGTGACCGAGTGATATTTGTGACCAACGACCTGTAGGAAAATGTCCAACATCGTCCTCTGTAAAATTTAATAGCCAAAAATTAGGTCTCTCGGAGAATAAGGGAACTAACTAGGCTCAACTGTAATCCACTCAAGTTTTACAATTATAATGTATGATGAATCTAGTAAATGTGAGAATACTTGTGTATTTATTCCTGCATTAATTTTTATGTACACAATTGTACTAGTGTCTTCAAGTTGTGCTATTTATTGGTGCATAATTCTCAACAGTGATTTTAAATGTTGAGATACGATGAAAATACTATAGCCTGATTGACGTCTTCATTGTCAAATGGTCTTTCACAAACATTGTTTTGGAGTATTGATAGGTTGCTTTGCTCTTTCTATGAGTCTTATTATCAAATAGTATCTTGCAGTGTGACGCTGGAGGTGCCTTGGTATAACTTTAGTGTTTACTATTTGTATTCATTCGCTCCAATATTTTGCAGCAACAAAATTTATATTGTTACTCTCTCGGCTGAAATAACCTCAGTCATCCTTATACCTGATAAATCCTCTAATCTAGTCAAGTCTGATTCAACGGTCTTGTTTGGTTGTATGTCATTGAGTAACATCAACTGATCAGGATGGTTCTCATACTGGCCGATCATGATATACAAAGACCTCCTCCACCTACAAAAAACCTAACGGCACCAATTATAATGAACGGATACTCTACCGATGAAAGCATTGAGCCAGTACGAGAGAAATATGAACATGGCATCCAGATTATAGATGGGGAAAAACAATTCAAGTATTGGATTCAAATCTTACAAAAAGGGATCCATACTAATCCTATCATAGCTCAGAACTTAATACGTATCTGCAAGTTACCAAAACTGCACACTCTGGATTTAATTATCATCTGATCTCAGTATTTGGCTCTCAATCCACCGGGAAGTCCACCTTACTAAATCACTTATTCGGTACTCAATTTGGTGTGATGTCAGAGACAGAAAGACGTCAGACAACTAAAGGGATTTGGATGTCTGTTAACAAACAAGAGACCTCAGATAAATCAGGCTTACAAAGAATGGCAGATGGAATCCTGGTTATGGATGTTGAAGGAACCGATGGCCGAGAAAGGGGAGAGGATCAAGATTTTGAGCGCAAAAGTGCACTTTTTGCTCTTGCTACGAGTGAGGTCATCATATTAAACATTTGGGAGCATCAAGTCGGCTTATATCAGGGTGCTAATATGGGACTTCTTAAAACGGTTTTCGAGGTAAATCTACAGTTATTTCTCAACGACAAACAGTGAGTCATTTACCGGTAAGATATCTTTACGTTTATTCTCTAAATTGATCTAATTTTAGGTCCACACCTCGATCTCTATTGTTCTTCGTGATACGTGATCATTTAGGGACTACACCTTTGGCAAATCTGCGAAAAACATTGATAGGAGACTTATCAAATATATGGGCTTCCTTAACCAAACCTGCGGGACTTGAAAACTCCCATATCGAAGATTACTTTGATTTTGCATTTGCCACCCTACCACACAAGATATTACAGCCAAATGAGTTTTTGGCAGAAGTAAAGAAATTGGGAACTCGATTCAGAGTTGGGAAACGGCCAGTTAACAACGACTTCGAGAGTTATTCTGATTCAGATTCGGGTGTATTTTTACCAGAATATCATAGAAGAATACCCGCAGATGGTTTTTCAGTTTATGCTGAAGGGGTTTGGGATCAAATTGTTAGCAACAAAGACTTAGATTTACCATCACAGCAAGAACTTCTTGCACAATTTAGATGTGATGAAATCTCACGTGAGGTTTTAAACTCTTTTGACAACTGTATTCTACCACTTGAAGAGAAGCAAGCCGAAGGAGCTAAGCTTGGTAGTCCAACAGTTTTAAAAAATCTAGGCGCTATCGGTAAAAAAGCCAGGGAAGATTCTTTTAGAGCATTTGAAGTCGAAGCTGGACGATATCACAAAGGCGTTTTTATACGAAAGCAAAGTGAACTTGAAGCCAAGATAGATACAAGATTGAAGGCTCTATATCGTGGACAATTGTCAGCAGTGCATAAATCTGGAATTATCTCATTTAGTAATTCAGTTTCTGCTGCAGTAAAGGCAGGCCAAAACAATAATGCTTCTTATGAGTTCGCAGAGATTGTTGCTAATGAAAAAAAACTCGCACTAGAATATTTCGGGTCTGAGGCTAACGATTTAACTATCAAAGACGTTTCTTGGACTGATTTCACGCACGAATTCCAACTCTATAATCAAGAGTTAGACGCAGTCAGCACAAAACTTCGAAAAGATGAGATGCGGAGACTTGTAACGCGTTTAGAAAAATGGGTTCGCTCCCGATTAGGTGAGTTAGTTAGTTTAGAATTTAATAAGCTAGGAAGTACTAGACGGATTAGTGGTACATCCGAGGTACTCGAAGAATCTGCTTCTGAAAAAGATTTCTGGGATCGAATATGGTGCCTTTTTACATCAACTATAGCAGAGGCAACTGGGCGATTTACGGAACGAGCTAGGAGCTTTGAAGCCGATCAAGAGGAAGTTGAAAATGGACTCTGGCGTTTAAAACGAAAGAGTTGGGTCACACTAAGAGCCAAACTTGAAGAAGAAGTCATGGAAGGCAATATAATGACCAAATTACGGGAGAATTTTGAAGATAAGTTTAGATATGATGAAACAGGAGTACCAAGGATCTGGAGACCGACAGACGATATAGAAGGGATCTATACAAAAGCTAAAGATTCTACTTTGGGTCTTATCCCACGACTTTCGAAATTCAAACTTTCAAAAACTCAAAAACCCCCTGCTCTTCAAGACTGGATCGGTAGTGGATACTCACAAGCTGATTTCAAAGAGGAAGAGGATCTAGTACCTATTGGTGGTGTTGACGAAGAAGATGGAAAGAGCTTAGATGAAGAGATGACAATTCTCAGTGAGGCAAAACGCCAGGATTTAGTTGCGAGATTTAAGAAGCAGGCCGATGGCGTATATATTGAAGCTAAGCGAAGTGCTATTGGCGGTGTAACAGAGATCCCTCTTTATTTCTGGGTTATAGTTCTATTCCTTGGTTGGAATGAATTTATGGCCGGTAAGTTTTCTTTTAATTATGTCTATCATCTTAATATGCTAAGAGTACCTAGTTTTACGAAATCCTATCTACTTCGTTTTCTTACTTACTATTGGAACTGTATTCTACATTACATGGACTCTAAACTTATGGGGCCCGATTCTGAGTGTGATTGAGGCAGCTTCAGCTCAAGGAATCGAGATTGGAAAAACAAAACTTAGAGAATTTCTGGAGAATAATGAAAACAGCAGACAGGCATTTATTACGAAAAATAGTAATATAGACAGTATTGGGTTAAAAAATTTAGATAAAAATGGAAAATACAAAGAAGAAAATGGGGACTAAGTTTAGAATAGTACTTTGCACCTGTTCAATAGGGTCTAGTCCTTCAGAAATTGATTTAAATCAAAATAATTGAGTGTTTCTGTATCGCTCAACTCACTACCAAGCCAAAAATAAGTTTTTTCTTATGAAAATGAACTCTGTCTAGAACAGGTCTGGCAGATTTCTCCACCAGCCATGAGATCTTTCAGAATCTTTGGTTTGACCCCCCTATCTTATTAAGGAGAGAGAGCCTGTTATGAAACTTTCATTATTGACTTATAGACTTAGAATAATATAAACTTCAGTAAATTACTTGAAAGGGTGGAACGAATCCCGATCTGCGTTATCTCATTTTAGACCTAAGATGTGGTAATCACTTATGTTAAGTGAATTTACTAGTCTTGTACTATATAGCTAGTGTTCCTGTCATAATTTTAGGTCCCTAGATATTGCAAATTTGTTATAAGGTTAAGGTAATAAGCTTATTTGTGACATAAACTGATCAGCCCGCATTCTATATGAATAGTCAGTCCTCTTGATCTGAAACTTTCTTAAACTTCTTCTCCAATATTTAAACCTGTCAACAATCTCTGTAACTATACAGCTATGAATGCGAACCCTGCCGGGAGATTATTACGGACGTTTCGAATACAAGAAAGATACCATGACCTTGAGATAAATGCATTATCGATGGCTTCAAGGCCAGCTAAAAATTCTATGAATAGTAATATTAACCTATTTCAATCTGCTTTTAAGTTTTATTCATTTAAAAAAAAAAAAAAAGATCTGCAAGGTATTTGCCACCAAAACATTACATGGTCTTGCAAATTTATTTCAAGCAATTCATATTCGATCTTATATACAAAAGCTAAAGAACTGGCCATTGATGAGAAATATAGTACCAATAAGTTAAAAGTTATTCCTATGTTGTTTTTTTCCTAGCATCTTTTTTTTTGGGGGGGGGGATAAATCTTATCAGGATTGAATTAATTTATCGTATTGGAAGAATTGGATGGAAACGGGAGTGCCACTATCTATATGAAATTTTTTCGAAGCTGAATCATCTTTCTCCACCAGCTCAACGTCTAGAACTATATAGTCAAAAACGCTTAAAAATTCTCTCATCACTAAGTAAATTCCTCGAGCCTCTGAAAATTATAAACACCTTTTGTCTTCTTACAGAACTTCAATCGCTCGAGACTCAATCCAATTGCGAATATTTTGACTTTTAATCTAAATTCCTTCCATGCTGGAAAAAGTAACGAGGGGAATCAGACCTTATTAAAAATTGAAAATTGAAAATTGAAAATTGAAAATTGAAAATTGAAAATTGAAAATTGAAAATTGAAAATTGAAAATTGAAAATTGAAAATTGAAAATTAAAAAAAATGCACCTTGCTGCTTTGAGGTCATGATTTTAACTGAAAAAATGGAGGAGCTTAAAGGTTCCAAATTTCTGACATAAAGTATCAAGGACTTTCAGCAAACTATACAGATCCCTAGAAATAAATTTGCTTTCTGTGCCGAATTTCTATTGAGCCGTTTTCTTATACGCGAATTTATTATGTTTTGCTGTTAAGATATTTTTAAAATTTTGGAAAAGTTTTCAGCCGGAGCTCGCTGACAACTATTCTTCCTGCAAATAAACATATCTTAAATTATTTACTGTTATTTTTGTCATGCAGTGGTTGATAAGCTTTGATGAGATGTGATTTGTATCGACAGTCTGTGTAGTAACTTTGTGGTTCTTCTATATCATCTGAAATTCTACTATCACTTTTGAGTGCAATGGAAGCTAGTAAGTCGATAATCAGATCTTTAAGAGTTGGAGCAGGTTTAAAGTAGCCTAGTATACAAACTGAATTTCTTTTGCATGCCTAAAAAAGATGTGTTTTTTAAAAATTCTCCGTCCTTAAATCTATGGCCAAGCCTGATTTAAGATCACGAAGTTTGATCAGCATATTCTCAAGAATCTCGAATACTGATGATTCAGGAGGCTGTTCAAGTGCAGATTCGAGAGTCATATCTTGCCATGTTTGAAGTACTATTCGTTAATATTCTGCACCTTCGAAATTATATTTGATTTTATCAACAATTGTCTCGAAACTAGTAGTTTTACTATTTTGTGGGAAGAGGGATTGGTAGTATTATGTTCCGGCATTTCCCTTAAGCATGATGGGGATCCCCTTTATCAACGTATCTTCAGCAAGAGTAAGTCTATCACAGATATCTCTAAATACTGTTGACTTAAAATCAAATCCATCTTGGCTCCCTAAATATTTATCTTCATGATGTATGATTTTGCATAATCGGCGAGTTCTCTACCATTTGAATGGATATTAGAGTCTTAAGTCTTGGTTGAATATTGGCCGAAAGTTCTTGGTTTTTTCTGAGAAGTGGGGCCACATTTAAAGATACTATCTGTTGAATCTGACGTGTTTTTTTCTTTGATTAAAAATGGAATGAATAGTTTTGAGACATAGGGGAGGTTTTAGTTATCCTAATTAGAGCTAAAACGTGAGAAAAATGGTCGTTTGTTCGTAACCAACTGGTCTTTGATTTCATCTAGTGCTCTTGTGGTATAAATTTTGTCTCATCATCATACTCAAGGTAATTTTGAGATGGTAGGATATGTGGTATGTATGTATACTCTAACTTTTGTGGATAAATATACGGTGTGTGTGATAAATTTGTGGATGGTATTTGTGACAGATTGCTCGGATAGAATAGTTGAGATGGAAAGCGAGTTCGAGGCACTGAGTTAATATCAGTTCTTTCAGAACCTTTCTTAAATACAGAAAGCTGAGTGTCTTATTGATAATGTATAACTATCAGTTGTTTTAATCGCTCATTTTTTCTTCTTTGCTCTTCCAATTGTCTTGCCAGGGCTGCCTGCTGTTGTTGTGTTTTTCGCACAACTTTTAGTATCTCTTCTCGCATGTCTTTTAAAGTCCTCGGTCTTTCGGAGTGGATAGTTAATGCACTAGATGAGCTCCATAGTGATGGTGATTTAAATGAGTGTGGCGCTTTGCCATTTGTTGCCCAAGAGCGCTCAACTGCAACTGATTCTCTTGGGAGAACCTAGATATTCATGCAAATTATAAGCTTGTTTATTGAAGATATGACGTAAATACAAGTGAGCTTACTAAGACGTTAGATAATGAAGGAATAAAAGATGTCAAAATACTAGTTATATAAATATAATGATATTTTATTACCATCATTCTTACTGGACCCTTTTTGCCGACTTCTCACCTTCAAAACAAGCAGGTCTTTGACGAAAGGCTTACAGTTTTGTGCTTTTCGTGAGGAATTAAACCACCTGTTTTTCCCTATTGAATCAAGCTTTATATAAAATGCAAAATCTTTTTCACGAAGAAGTGACATTTCATGGTAGCGAGGGAGATCATATTGGAGTCTAAACGCATGTCTATACTCCCCATACTCCTCCTTATCATTGTTTAAAGCATCATCCTGCTCTCTCAACTTATCTAAGCTAGGCAGAGTGACATAATGGTGAAGCTTCTCATAATTTTTAATTCTGTGAGCGGTTTGTATCGTAAAATTAACAATAGCTGCTTTTTCAAGGCTTCATTTCGGTCACGCTCAATGACTGGATGGACATCCTTGAGTAGATTAAAAGGATGGCTCTTTCCATTCTTGCAAAAATACTCTAATCTATGATGAGACCCCTCCAAAAGGGACGTAGTGGTCTGGCCGAATGAAAACATATATGGACAGCTCTAGTCAGCCCACTCAAGCTGTAGTGCTAACATGTAATTTCTGATGTAGTTTGTAACTAAAGGAGCCACAGGGTGATATTCCATCCCGAGCTGGTTCCATTATCTATCAAAGAGATACTTAATTCTGGCCGAGCGAAGGTCCTGAAATTTTCTTTGGGATGTCTCTCGGCACTCTGCAAGCACCCTTTGCTTTTATTCAGTGGCTAACTTAAGAGACCACATGCTATTTACTCTAAATTCTAGGTATTTTGACAAATGCCATTGATATAGTCGTTGGGGCACTTCTTGAAAGAAAGTTGTTAATGCATTCTGAAGTGCCTTCTCATTATCCATAATCGAACAACGCGATGGATGGCTTAAGTGAACAGTTCATAAAAATTTTTCATACCAAAATTATAACTTAGCTCTTACTCGTTTGAAAGAAATCAGAAGGCAATTTCATAGACTAACTTCATGCTCTTAATGCCTACGATGCGCAGGAAAGTCACGTTGAAAACATTGGTTTTATGTATGCAGTCAAGCGTGAGACCAACCGGATGCCCCTCTAGCATTTCAATTGAGTACGGGTCAGCGGAGAAAAAGATACTCCAAGTGGTCTCCAGCTGATACTGTACATCGGTAGAAATAAGTATTGTATTGAATACTCACTATCGGTGCAATGAAGAAAGACTAGATGCGCTTTCTCACCCTGAAGTCCCTCTTCAGCTCATCGAACGGTGTATGAATTCTAGATTTTTTGCTTAAAGATCCCTCTTTAAGCTTGCATCTGTCATATTAGTGCGATAGCCTCGTTCAAGAAGTTGTATTAAGATGAGGCTTGGTGTAGCCTTGTGTCGGACAGTATCCGCAAAGATTTGCAGGACTCCTCATCATGATTCCGGAATTAAGGAATTGAAAGTTCTTCGCTTGGCTTATGGTTATGGTGGTGGCTTATTTGTCACTACAAGAGTCCACCCTATGGGCTCCTGGAGACGAAAGAAGGTAGCTTTCCACGGGCTATTCGTTATCCTAGAGCCAGATCTATACTCTCTCTCTCCAGGCCCTGACTTTTCCTCGTATCCTTGACCAAGACCACAGCGTAAATAAACTCTCCAAAACGAGACGATTGTCATTGAATTTTCATATTCCGGTTGTTGAAATCGAGCAGATAAAATCGTCGTCGCCATCGTCTGGAAATTGGGTTAATTCTCCTTTCGTATCATTGAAATAAAGAGAAGTGAGCTAAATTGGATAAGTAATGTTAGGTACATATTCCTGATTTGGTTGTTCCGGATTAAAAGATGTAGGAACGGATGATGAGGCATCAGTTTGGAGCAGAGCAATCGCATTTGAAGGCATTGTCTGGCGGCTGATATAGAGCACCTCCATGCCCATAAACTTGTGGGTTTTATGTTCCTCTATTTCCTTATAGGAAGACGATCAGGACAATAAATACCGCTATTCTTAATTGAGGGAACACCACAATTTCTCGCTATATATGACTCTTATTTTAGGCACCCAGCTATTTTGAAATGAATTTTATAGATCTAAGAATATTTCTTACACTCTCGTGAAAGACGTTAGATTTATAGTGTAAAACAGTGAAAATAAATCATGTAATTGATGAAATTATGTTCGATTTGAAATTACACATAGTAAGTAGTATCACAGTCAGTCATTAGTATTTTTATATGTTTACCTTGTGGATGAACGAAAAGAGATTGAATTTAGCAGAAAAGATGTATTAAAAACGTCTTGAACATCCATTCTTGAATCATTTTTTTATGTTCAATATCCAAGATAGTATTACAGATTTCATGATTAGACCGGCTAATGTTAAGAGTCGTAATTCTTAAGGGAGCAGTATTTATCCATGTAAGTAAGCGAGAATTTAGTGCTATAAATGTTCCTGATAATCAGGCAACTACTTAAATATGGCAGAGTTAGGATCAACAGAAACAGCCCCGCTATTTTATGAGCATAGAGGTGCTGCGTAGCGGGCATGGGGGTGCTCTATATCAGCCGCTCTGTAACACTATCTTGGATATTGAACATAAAAAAATGATTCAAGAATGGATGTTCAAGACGTTTTTAATACATCTTTTCTGCTAAATTCAATCTCTTTTCGTTCATCCACAAGGTAAACATATAAAAATACTAATGACTGACTGTGATACTACTTACTATGTGTAATTTCAAATCGAACATAATTTCATCAATTACATGATTTATTTTCACTGTTTTACACTATAAATCTAACGTCTTTCACGAGAGTGTAAGAAATATTCTTAGATCTATAAAATTCATTTCAAAATAGCTGGGTGCCTAAAATAAGAGTCATATATAGCGAGAAATTGTGGTGTTCCCTCAATTAAGAATAGCGGTATTTATTGTCCTGATCGTCTTCCTATAAGGAAATAGAGGAACATAAAACCCACAAGTTTATGTGCATGGAGGTGCTCTATATCAGCCGCCGCATTGTCTCAAGAAGGGTGTCAAATTTTAAATATGTAGGTTTTTCTAATAAGAAGTTATAAGACTAAAAGTTGATGCCGTAAAATCGAGTTAAAGATGTATTTGTAGTAATCTTGTCAATGTATGTTTATATGTGTATTTATTCACTCTGACAACAATATAGACACACTGCCATTACACTAGCACAGCAATGTTATGTATGATTGGAGTCGCTTAAAGTCTGCTAGCGTATGCATAGAGGGATTCGCTGAAAATCTGGAACCTTGACCTTTTCAGGTTAAGTCATGGATCTTTTACAAGGACAGGCACTCATATCAAGTAGACCTTCGCATAAGTCTGAGTATGAAAAACGCGAGCCGCGTTAGGCGGTACATGTAGAAATTTCCTTCAATTTGTCAATACAATATACAACGATATACAACATGACGCGTTAAATATAAAATATTTTCCACTCGGCATACATAGTTGAATATTAGTCATGAGATTTTTTTACTAGTTATTCTTAAGTACCCATCAATCATTCCCAGTGATATACATCTCTAAGCAAATAACACTCCTACTTTTATAGAGCCTTGAACGCCTGAAACAAAATTAAAGTAGTTACTCACCCATGAATAATTTACTTACTTAACAGTGGCAGAGTAAGAGCGATTTTCAGTTCATCTGTTGACCAGACAAGCTGTTGCTTGTATCTTTTGAAACTCAACGAATTGCTTTTCGTGATCTCCACCACCCAAATCGAATAGGTCCATTAGTCATGCAAAAAAAGCTATCATTGGCAGACAGTAGTTTGACTCAAAACAAATTTTTTTTACTCCTTCACTCAAAATATCCCATTTTTCGATACAGAGGTTTTCTTTCTAGTACTAAATTAAGACAAGATCGGTTCGAAGAAATGGGGCAAGACGCAAACAGAGCTTGCAAAGTATCTTTTCAGTTATACGAGATGACGAGGTAATAGATACACTCAGAGCTCCATGGCAAATACTGTCTTTCACTACCTCCAAGTTGAGTTTTTTTAGGGGGTAACAGTCTAAGCGATTTGAGGTAGTATAATGAATCCTGTAGCTATAGCAAATTTAGACTAGACAGTTTCCTCTATCAAAAGTAAGATGATTAAGTATCTAATGAAGTGTTAATACTCAGGTATGTTCGTTTTATAATTGATGTTTTCAAACAGAAGACTTGCCATCCTGCTTACCATGCATCAGTGATGCAAATCAGTAAAATCGTTTAATTCACTATATTAACAAGCTGATCCTTAACACATTCAACCCCCGGTGACCGTGAGACGCGAACGGCGTTCATTGTTTATAAATTCATGCACGAGTCGACTTGGTAATCGAGCATAGTATGCTTATCCTTGTCAAAGATCTGTGACTCCGCCTGTAAAGATTTGGGGAACGTCGACTTAAGCAGAGTCAGAAAATGGGGGACTCGGAATAACCCTCTTATACAGCTAACTCGATTATGAAGCGATCTTCACATTAAGCGAGACGTTGAGTAGAGTTGCCTCATTAGGAAAAAGCTGGCAGGATCACGGGCCTGGAAAGACACAAGAATTATCACCATAGTAACCGTGCATAACTTAATGTGACATTTACCGGTAGCAGTTTAAATACATGTTGCGCATCTATACCTATAAAAAGCCCCCAGAACACCGAGCATGACAAACAAAGTGATATAATTAACGTTTGTACCCTGAGAATATATTTTGGGAAATCGATTATGCCACTCGACAACTACAAAAATGAAAATTACCACATTCCTAACCAGCAATGACAACAGAAGAAAAGTTGTATTTAGATTTGCTACATCAAGACTTGAAATAGATTCACATGGGTTTTATCTCTCATGGCTGGCGAAAAATAAATGCAAAGTTTATCGGATCTAGTTGTGGCTAAGGTTAGCTACACGTCTAATTATGTTTTGTGGATTGATCTTGAGATTTTAACAATCGCTTTTGCTTGGCATAATTAATCACCACACTTTCACCATCTACTTGTTGTTAAGATAATTTTACTGTTTTTTTCGCTTCGAATGGCTTCATAATTGAGCGGTTAGAAACAGGTGTCTGGGTTCTTGATATAATTTCAGTCCGGTATAATGAATCAAGTTTTTCAATTACTTCAGGAGCCTTCACAAAACATCGGTCAAGTCTATAGCTTTCGTCTTGCCCATTGACTACTGTCCTAATTATGTTAATATATTCTTTGCCATAAAACTCTTCCCCTATCCTTACAATAATAAGAAATTTGAGGTACAGATTGATGCTCTCTCGCTGCAGTGGGGAAGCCACTGATAGCACCTTGTTCAAGATTATATACTGCTGGAGGTGCTGGAAATAAGAGGCTATTAAAGTGAAATAGTCGGTGCTGAGATGAAGTAAAATCCAACATGTTTCTGTTACTATTTTAAGTGAATTAACTTTACTCAAAACTAGAAGAAAGACAATTAAAACTCAGAAAAGGAATTTGCAAGGTATAGAAGGTAAAATAAGTTTGTATAACGGTTGGTTTAAAGAATTTAGTGTAATGTAAACAAGGGAATCAGTGGCTTGATGTAAACAACTACGTATTCAACCAAATCGCTATTTTCTGTGCAATTTATTGAGCACTAACGAGTTGTATTTATTCACAAGTATTAGATACTTAATTATGAACAGGATCAAATGTATATTAATCGGTCCAGAGTTGCGTATTAAATCCTAATTTGGCAGTTTCTAATCGTCTATTCCCAATTGAGCTAGCTGAATGTGAGACTTAACCAAAGTCAAAATGTGGTTCCGTAGATCGGCTTCCTCAATAAATTGATTGATATACGTCAATAATTTCCATATTAGGACTAAAAACAACGCTTGAGCTATATTTTACTTGTCGAATTGGAAGAAATTTTTTAGATGGATTTGAGCCGGGTGTGTCAGTCTCACACAAACGCTCGGCCCACAGTCCCATGTTGATTATTGTTTCCTCTTAGTACAACATCTAGGTCGGTGAGTTTCTGAAATTGGCTATGCTTCAGAAAACTTGGTGCTCCCATTTAATGAAGTGCTCTTACTGACTAGATGGGAGTATCTTCAATGATTCAGCTGCTTCAGAACGGTTCTCTCCCCGTTTCTATGGTTGAAAAAAGGCTATTAGGAGATACCTTACCCTAGAACAGCCTTAGGTTTAAACTTTCCGTTTTTTAACATCATCAAGTATCGAAGCAAAGTTTTATTCGGGTTTTCAAGGTGTGAGAAAACCTGAAATATTACATCATTATAGCTGTTGATTTACGGATCATTTATTATGCTATTTTGTATGTTCCGAGGGCGTGCTCAACGATTGTTTCTATCGAGAATCATAAATCAAGCTCCAGGATTTTACCCAGAAAGAAAAAAGGAAGTAGTTAATAAGATGACCATTTTTAGAAAAAGGAGCGATGATTTTAGAGTTAAGAAGTCGAACCTATTTCTCTCTATTTCTCTCTACCCTGTGAGGGCAAGTATCGAGTGTCTTTTTTGTTCAGACAAGTATCTTGGATATTGGATACGTTTTACAATCATCATTTCGATAAAAAACTACTGTGTGAACGTAGAATGTGTTAGAGCGTAATATATGTTGGCTGTCCTCGAGCTATATTCGCATTTCATAATTCATAATTCATATTTCAATATCCCAACTCATTGATTACTAAAAGCCACAACTTAAAGATATTTTAAATATGCGTCCCACAAGTTAGCGTGAATCGCAAGGTGTTACGCTCATCCTCATACATTGTGTGAATTGATAAAATGAAAAGATTTGTTTTGAATAATACTCCCCCCTCCCTGACTATTCCCGATAAGTAGCCACAATCTCTTCTGGAAATGGGGTTCTAGTCTACCGCTTCTAGAAGGTCCACTATTACTTTAAAATAGAAATTTAGAGCACTTTAGGGGAATGTGATTATAGATGATATCATGGAGAAACTCACTGCTGGAGACACACAAAAGATCCCGAAGGACTGGATCTCCTCTAGCTGCTATCCAAATAAAAATGGAATAATGAGTGTAGCCTAAATCAGATCCCAGTCAATTGTAACTTCAAAAATTTCGGTTTGGTAAAATATTTCTTGGTATTTCATAGACACACAGCCCCCCTACGAAGCTTTTTCTCACTGAACCATGAAACATGCGCGTAAAAAGTAGCAATTCGTGCCGGGAAATGTGAACAGCTTCGGCTAACATTGCCAAATGACAGGGGCTATGAGGTAAGAGAATATGAGAAAAAAGGGGGCGCTCCTCTCAAACCGCCACCACCAAGAGGTACAGTAAACGTAGTACCTGACGCCCCGTCCTGTGCCTAGAGAATTGTGATGTCGATATTTTCCACCATACAAGGATAAATGAACGGAATTGCACCTTCTTCATTCTCGCAGACATAAGAAAAGTTACGCCAGGCTTTCCATCCTGTGTTGTTTAAAATAGCAGCAGTAATGGGATGTGCATATCATAAAAGCAGAAGCGCCAATTGGCCTGAGCCTCTATGCATGGTGATCAATGCTCGGCTTGTGGCTTTCCCCACAAATTAGGATTGAGTATTTTTCAAGCCCCGGTCCTTTCGGCTTTTTCCTTTCTTGGTGGAGATGAGATGAGATTTACCGTCTTCCTGTCTTCAAGTCTCTCCATCTGCTCTCTCTTCCCACATTATCGGCATGATGTGCGTTATTTCCTTTTCAGCATTTCCTACCACTGTGGACTCTCTTCATTGGAATTTTGATAATGTAACTTATTAATTCTCTTAATTTAAGCATTTTGATCTCTTTAGTTGTAGGAGTTGTTGATCCCAAAAGAAGAAGATTGCTCGGATTTGTGAAATCTCTGTGTTAATGCAACAATTAATAACATGGGGTAAGATTGATGCTCGCTCGCTAAATCCAGCTGGCTGAGTGAGATTTCGGTTCAATACTACCGAAATAAACTAAGCCTTATCTAAACTAAAGCATGGAGCAACAAGGTTGGGTGACCAAGGAATTATAGCCAATCAGAGCACTTACATGTGACCAATATTTAGCGATCCAATGACGGAGCTCACAAAAGTTTGCCATGTCATTTGCGTCTGACAGGTAAGGTTAAGCGTTGGTGAGCTTGCCGTTATGCAACACATCTGAAACACCAGATTCACTAACACGTTCATTCATTTGTTAAACCTCGAGATCTACACGTTTATTGATTATGTCAACATTCGGGCCTCGAGATAGGCAAGCATGGCCGAATTTGGCTGAGAATGATAGCAAATGTAGAATTGAGATACAATTGCAATACACAGTATTCACGACATGATCTAGGCGGGAAGTGAGTTAGTTGTTGTATGTTCATCCGTTATCTTACTGCACCCATCACCAAAAAGTTGGAGATCTGTCTTGGAAAATTAGCCGGTCGATCACAGACGAACCTCTAGTTATACGTAGCCATTAATTGAGCTAGAAATGCTTATTAGATGCACATATTACAGAGCCTAACTTGTGTTAGGCCCAACGACTGTTCTAATTAATAGCTAATCAACTCAGCTACGGCTAAAAAAAAAAAAAAAGATTATTTAGATTTCTACTTTTAGACCAGTTGATTTGTAAATCTTGGCACATGTGAGCCAAGCGTGTCTGTCTCTCACGCCCGCTCGGCCCGCAGTCCCTTAGCCCGAGCATAATAATACACAGCTCCCATAGCCCTCAACACGAATCTTTCCTCAGAAGCAGCGACTCAGTTATTCAGGGACGCCTTCGATGAACCCCCCTCCCCGGAGATGTTAGTCCAACAAAAAACTGGTGCTGGAATTAATGAATCAACTACAGCGGCTTGAATTACTACTTTCTTCCTTATCTACTTTTTGAACTTCTTAATTATTACAGTGACGTCGATCGTCGCGCGAGTCTGCTTCCACAGCATGTTACATTCGATATTTGTGCTTCTTCTTCTCTCTATCATAGTCACCTCAGCTCAGTCTGTTGGCCCTACGAATGATACCTTACCTGACCAGGAAACAAAATCTGCATTTGTGCTTCGGCTGAGCGGTGGTGCTTTACTCGAAGATAAATCTTATGTCGTAGTTCCGCTCACTGTTGCTGCTGGAAAAGGCCAAAGTGCTGTAGCCATATCTGTAAGTCCCTTCTTCCAAACCCTATTTTCTTTCTAATCATTCTCTGCAATCACAGACGTACAATATCCAGGGAAGGTTTAACATAGAATACCCCGTGGGAAATTTAACAGTCTCTGATGTCGTCTTTATAAGCTGCGATTCAACGGACCCTAGTAGGAACGCGAATGAACTCGTTGGAAGTGCTGCAGCTCAAAACCCACAAGCAATTGTGCTGTATAGTTTCAACTCCAATGCATGCAGTCAATCTGGTGACTTTAATTATCAGTCAATTTACTCATTGACCACAAAGGGTGATACCCAAGATTTAATTTCAGTCGCATCTTCCTCTTCACAGATAGCTGATTCAGTACGCGTTATCATTTCTCCCAGTGCATCAAGCAGTATTGGGACTCCTGTTATGGACACCAATAGTGAAGGAGGTCCTGCACCCACCACGGCTGTGGCTATGAGCATTCTCTATAGTATTACAGGAATAATAACTCTATTATTCCTGGTGATCATTGCCACCGGTGCAATTCGTGCTCATCGACATCCAGAGAGATATGGACCTAGAAATTCTGCCTTTCCTGGGAGACCAAGACAAAGTCGTGCAAAAGGTCTTGCGAGGGCAATGTTGGAAACTTTACCGATCATTAAGTTTGAAGACCCAAACCCGTTAAAAGATGGAAAAGACCTGAAATGTACAGAGAACCCCTTCAATACAAGTAGTAGATTGGAAGAGGGAAAAATGAAGATAATGGAGCCAGCTTCGAAAGATGGAGCCTTAGAGAGTGATAGTGAGACATATGAAGGTGACTTGGGATGTTCAATTTGCACGGAAGACTTTATTGCCGGTGAAGATCTACGGGTATTGCCATGTAACCACAAATATCACCCAGTTTGTATCGACCCATGGCTACTTGACGTATGCGGAACTTGCCCGTTATGGTATGTTATAAAACATTTGTTCACATACCTGAGCTAACAATCTTAAGCCGACATGATCTTCGCCCAATCACAACTAACTCTTCCGGCATTACTGTTGTTGAAGGTTTACCGCCTCCTTTATCTGCTATTGACGGGCAAAGATATTATTCTGATAATCAAGATTATAACTCACGTAGGAATAGAATCAACAGATTCTTTGATCTGAATCGACTTCGTCAGGCTCCACCTAGTGAGTCAATCGCTGCACTTCGTCAGCTAAGACAACAAACTCAAAATCAAACTGCATCGGCCAATACAGAAGATATTGAAGAAAGAACTAGGAGTGCTCGGTTGACAAATAGATTGAAAGATGCCTTCCGAATACGAACAAGAACGCAGACAGCATAACTCTTATCCTCGGATTAAACAGTAACGATTATGAATTACGGTTTCTATTTACTAACTTACCAATGTATAATATTTTAATTACACCAACGCTTAGCCTCTATAATGGCATATTTGCAGTCATAATGCTCATTTTGTGTCGTTGGTGGCTCGGGAAGAAATGGCGTTTTATTTAATCAGAAATTTTTATTTGACTTGTTCTAGATGGGAGTTTAGTCGCGAAATCAAATAAACTGTGATGTCAACAGGAATTACAGCGTAGTCAAATAATTGATAATGGGGGATAATACTAATAATATGTCACTAGCTACCATTTAATTATTAGAAGTATCATATAGTCTATGAAGTATTTAAATTTTTTGTCACCTCGTGAATCGTGCGTATATTAGAGCTAAACCTGAGGATCCTAAGCATCAGAAACACATATTAATGGCTTACGCGATAAGACAAGTTTAGCCCAAGGTAACTTCATACTAAAATAACATTATACAGCAATACAATACTTGCATATTTTATGCGCAATAGAACCTCTATATAGTAATGCTGGATATAATTGTAACGTGGATAAACTAATATATTTTTTATAGTGTTAACCTGGAGCGATGAGGTAATATCTAAAACCTCTGTAACTTATTAGCTAGAAATCCCCTTTCTCCCCTTTTTTTTTTTTTTTTTTTTGACTGAGCAATTATTATTATAGAAAGGTTCATAATTTTTTTTTTTTTTTTTCCCTATTCTTTTGAGAATCTTGTGGGCTCGAGCTGAGTTGATATGCTGGGATAAAGTAAAGGAGTTTTATCTTGTTGGGTAGCTTAAAAATTATGCACAATCAATTCCTAAAAGCTCTTTTTTTTGAGAAAGAGAGACTAACTCAGGTGTTGGAGATTACAGACTTAGCTAGTTAGTTGTACAGTTGCAGTGGATACTGAAGTATGTACGAAATTAAATTACTGGCATACTCTGACTACTTGGAGAGTCTACCTGAGAAATCTTAATACCTGAGATCTTAGAACTTGTCATTGAAGGAAAATCAGGCACCGAGAGATGTAATTAATAATTCCCGGAATCTAGACTACAACCGAGAAAATGGCCGAGATACTTAGTTTTTTGATACACGAGCTTTTTTGTAGTAGTAGTAGTGCTTAAGAAGGCGCCTGACCCAGTTCATCCCTTCTACTGTTAGCCGTTTCGAGCGATGATGAGCCCAAAAAACTTGTAGTGCTGTTTTCAAAATAGGCTCAATACATACAGTGAAGTTGATCCAGATAATTGAAGATGTTTAGAGAATGATGCAAATATGCTCAACAGCCAAACGCCTCATTGTCGCTCCTTTGAAGCCTCTCTTATCTGAAACTCCTTGAACTCATATGTCCGAAGACGGTTGCGTGTTACTTGAAATTTTACGCGCCACCGTTGTTAGTTTTGCCCCTAAACCATGTCTCATATACTCACAGGCAGTTTCTACTTGATTATCCGTAATTTTTTAGTTTGGAAATTTAAAATTGGGGGAGATATTAGAGTTCTTCTGCGTGAGATTCAAAAAAAGTGAGGGCAACGGTGGTGAGCTCCAACTAGAATTGATGAGCCCGCAGCGCACCCAAAACAAATGTGGGGCGTGGCACGGGTAATGACTGCGAATCTTTGTCGTGACTGCTGATCTAAAATCGATGGCACCAAACACTTTGATCGCCATCCCCATATTTGGTATATATAAAACCCATATACATTAATCCCTGTCTTTGTTTCTACTCTCGGTTATCCTGTCAAGTTCGGTAAGGCTGGGTGAGAATAGGCGAAGAGGCTGAAGAAAGTAACGAGTGAAACCAATGAATAGAATTATCAAGAGTTACAAAATAAACAGGTAGTCATCAATACCAAAGCCTCTGTCTATTGTTAGGATGATGATTCAGTTGTCTACATGTAGAATTCTGAAGAGATATTAAGCTGTATGTAAGTAAGGCGGAGCCTAGACTAGATGCAGCCCTCACGCTTTATCTTCTGTCGTTCGTGACATCATTAATACATACGTTAACCATTAGTTTTTACTCATATCATTAATTTAAAGAATCACAACTCCCAATTTCTTTCTTCAAATTCCCCTCTGGTATCCCTTGTAACTACATGTCATCAGCCTTGAGTCACCAGTTACCCGTTATCAGTCGCGCAGAGTCACCAATTATCAATAGTCACCCTCAGATTTTAAGAAAACCCTAACCTTGGGCTGCCAGCCCCCATCGTAACAATCACGTTTGTTAAAATAAGCAACCAAATAATGTATATTACTACATGTGAGAGGAGTAACATATACTACTTTTGGTTTACTTAGTAGACGATGAATGATTGTCAAGCTAAGTAGATCAATAAAGTTTTTATGTCTCTGTCATGACAAATATTTTTTCATTCCGTCCGCAAATATGCGCTGATTATAAATCCAGCAAACAATTATATTCTTAGCTTGCACATCCTGACAAGGCCTCGTATAGTGTATTCCAACATATAAAAGCCTAGTTGATAAATTTGGCGCGTTTATTTGAAGAAGTCAAAGAGTTTGCTTATTTTCTGAATAGATGATCGAGTCCTCATTAAGATAAAAATAGGTCAAAGAGTTCAAATATGGGTAGACTGAGGTTAATGACATTTATCAAGGGAGTTCAACTATAATTTTATTTACATCGATGCTCTAGACAATAATCAAGATGACAAGGAAGGACAAAGATGGCGTAGTGGGCAGAGGCTAAATATATACACAATGATCACCATATAACTAAACCGAAATGGGAAGGAAACAAAGTGTTCTTGGTATAAGCACAGTAACCACGGTAACAAGATAACATAATGATCGTCATAAACACCACATTGTATAGTCACGTGATATATTATTACTAAGTATTAGGAATTGAGAACGAAATCCCGACAATAGCTAATAATTTTGAATGGGTTAATAAAGTGTCCTCTGTACAGTTAACTCTCGGATGACTTAGTTTCTCAAAACTTAAATTCTCGCATAACTATTTGTTTGGCCTCGTGATTTCACAATATCTCGTAGGATTCCCTCTGTGATAAGTCTGCCTGTACTGTTGCTGTACCCAAGCCACCAAATGGTTATGTATGAGCATTAGATTCTGTCACGATTCCTTCTTCTAAAGAACCATATTTTGATTCCGATAGCTAATTATCTAATTACAAGGATCTCGTAATGCTAAGTCTGAGTACATTTGACAAGGTAACCTAGGGACCTGGGATCTTGTTAGCGAAGTCAGACCCCTACCCTGTTTATGAGATTAGATTACCTTCAAACAGTAACATTATCTCGGAATGTCGTTTTAATAACTACCTTCATTAATGTTTGCTTGTTGTTCTAATTAATGGTTTAATTCCTTCTATCCCCAATAAGAGATTTGGCAGGTTTATGCGAATGAAGGACTATCGATTAATCTCCCTACTTCTCTGTCTTTATTTCGGGTTGAAACCAAAAGTATATATATCGAAGAAGAGTCTCATTGTGGATAGGATACTTGACGCTCTGTCTTCTGTCAATAAGTAGACCTGAAGTATATTCTAAGACTATGTGACCTTTAGTAAATACCTCAGTATCCCCAGATCAACCTGGAATTCGCCCTTTAGTTCCCTCTGTCCAACATTTTGTTTACCCTTCAGACCCCTATCAGATCTTCCCCAGAAACCTTTAGATATAAAATTCGATTCTCATAAAATTTCTGAAACATGACAGGAACCCCAAATTCTCCCTGCCTGGCAGATTAATAGATTTTGCTTGATGATATCTACTCTCTAACAATTGATAGGTCTAGATTGGGTCATAATAAATAGAAAGACAAAAGCGAGATTTGGATGCTATTGTATTGAAGTATTTTTCCAAGGTGGTTGTTAATATAGAAACGTAATTGTGAGGAAATTCCCAAGACTTATATCCCCACACCTCTTAACATTTTAGCTTATACCGGTAAATTAAGTTCTCTGAAAGATGACCGTATCCTGTTTTGTTGCTTAATAGTGGATAGATTCACTGAAAAGTATAAATATAAAGCTTCTAGAATTGAGGAAGCAAAAGTTCTTCGCTTGGCTTATAGTTATGGTGGTAATTTATTTATTACCACAAGAGTCCACCCTACGCGCTCCTTGAGACGAAAGAAGGTAACTTTCCACGGGCAATTCGTTATCCTAGAGCCAGATCTATACTCTCTCTCTCCAGGCCCTGACTTTTCCTCGTATCCTTGACCAAGACCACAGCGTAAATAAACTCTCCAAAACGAGACGATTGTCATTGAATTTTCATATTCCGGTTGTTGAAATCGAGCAGATAAAATCGTCGTCGCCATCGTCTGGAAATTGGGTTAATTCTCCTTTCGTATCATTGAAATAAAGAGAAGTGAGCTAAATTGGATAAGTAATGTTAGGTACATATTCCTGATTTGGTTGTTCCGGATTAAAAGATGTAGGAACGGATGATGAGGCATCAGTTTGGAGCAGAGCAATCGCATTTGAAGATATTGTCTCAAGGATGATAAATTTTAAATATCTAAGTTTTTCTAGGAAGTTATAGCATTGAAAATTAATATAATAAAAACGAGTTAATAATGTATTACTAGTTATAGTGTCTACGTAAGTTTTTATGATTATTTGATTCTGAATACAATCCCCCTGACAACAATATAGACACTGTCACTACACCAGCACAGCAATGTTATGTATGATTGGAGTCGTTTAAAGTTTGCTAGCGTATGCACTAAGGGATTCGCGGAAAATCTGTAGCTTTATCTATCGGATGCTAGCTCATCTACACTCGCTAATACGAATATAATAATACAGAGTATCTAAGATCTCAACACGTTTTACTCCTTTTATCCTAATCCAATGAAGATCATAGCCCCAACTCTAATATAGAGGAGATTATGTTTGACCAACAATCTCGTATTTTAACAAAGACCCACATTAATGGGTGTAAATTACACACAGCTTAACATTTATCAACATGATAAAACCTTAGGGTCAGATGATAGGGTGGAGTACCGTCCGGATCTATCTCTCGAATAGAGCCGAGGTAACCTGAGTACTCAACACACATGAAACAGGACATTGTTGTTTCTAATTCACCAGACCCATCTACATTTCGCGCGATGGATCTTTACATATTGGGAAAGATATATCTGTAGGTCGAGTTATAGTACATTATTAGAGAACAAGATAAGCACACTACCTTAGCAGTCGACTGTTTATTTTATTTTTTAAATGAAGATGTATTTGTTGTCTGGGACATAATTCTGAGAAGAAATTTGTGGCACATAGCCATCGAACTAATTCTTTTGCACCGCTATAGGTGCCAATGAGGAACTGAGCAGGTTCACCTGCTGACGCTCTTAGGACATTTGGAAGGCGATGAGGAGGGAGTCTACACTGTATTACGTGTGTAGGCAATTTTATGGCTGTACAGCTACATGTTTTACTGGCGTTTATATGATTGAAACGTTCATGATACTCTGGAAAGTCTCCGTGTCCGGAGCGTGCTGCATAAATATATGCTATAAGATGACGCGGAAGATTAGGCTCCGGGGGGGGGGAGTGGATAAAATTACCAATCTCGAGCTCTTTGTAGGATTGGGGTACATGAATTAGCCAGTACTCATTTATCGCAGTATTTAGTATGTCCTTAGCCCATTTCTTTGCCGAGGCTATGGGTAGTGGGCATATTTGATCTGAAGTTATCTTGCATGCTTCTTTGGTTGCAAGGTCTGCTTACTCATTACCCTGTATATCATTATAGCTAGGGATCCATATTATCTTTACTTGACCTGGGAGAGTATGTGGAAGGCGGGATCGACTACACCATGATGAGGCCAGAGATGCGAATTGGATAAACTTGTTTTGTGAGGAGCAGGTTGGTATTTTAAGTAGTTGTCGGGCAACGTCTTAGTTATCTAGGATAATCCATAAATTTTTGGAGTAACGGATAGTTGGGATAGAAAGAGCAGTCTTTAATGCGAATACTGCAGCATGTATTTCAGCGTCAAATGCGCTGAGTGTAGGACTTAGAGGTGTGCTACTCTGTTTAATAACTTGGTTCGCTTGATAGATTATAGCCCCTCCACCGGCTTTTGGACCTGAAGGTGTTTCTGTGAGGCTTGCGTCTGTGTAAATAGCAAGATCTTGAAATGGAATGTTATTTATGTTAGAGCGTGAGCGATTAGCTACACGTCTAATTCCTGCGTGCCAACTTTCTTTTGTATTCCAGGGCGCACAGATGAGGAGATCAATATACTCAATATCAGGAAGTTTCAGTACCCATCTAGAGAAGCGAGAGTCACCCTGCCTAGTGCGCTCTATTAATTCTGCTCGACGTCGAAGAGGGTGGCGACGATCAAGACAATGTGTCCGAAGGGCTACTTGCCTAGATTTCTTGTCCAGGTTAAGAACTGGTGGAAGGAGGCCTGATTCGCGTAGTAAGGCAGGTGTGGGAGTAGTTTTATATACTGGTAGAATTACCCTGGCGCTGGACAAAATCACTTTTCGAAGGATGTCAATGTGCCCTTTGACTCTGTTCGATACGATGCGACCTTGATCTGTTAATTTCTTCGTGCCTGGCCACCAAGTTTCTGAACCAGATAATGCCGATGGAAGGATGCATGCGCACTTTACTTATCTCAGGAAACGGGGGGGGGCTCCTCTTATCGTATTACCGAGACTTCGGAGTGCATTTACTACTTTTGTTGACTTCCACACACGTGTTTGTACATGCCATTTGAAATATAAAGTTTTATCAAAATAGATACCGAACCATCTTATATAAGGATGCAAAGAGTTTTCAGATATTAATTTGGTTTCCCTTGATACAAAGAGGTGATAGTTGGGTCTTCATCAGATATCCGACGTGAAAAGCGCCGCAGTTCCGTTTTTGCATGATCAAAGTAGATGCCTTCGGGTGTTCCCTCTTCAAGAACCTTTTTTATTGTATCGGATAACGAGGTACAATTTTCACTGACAGAGTCATTTTTTGCTAAAATGGCCATGTCGTCTGCATGTCCAAAATTTTTCGATATTTGCCCGATCTTGAAGAGAGGAGAAATATACAGCATAAATAGTATGGGTGATATTGGAGATCCTTGAGGGAGACCACAATTAGTTGTATATATTGGGCTTAGCTTTCCGTCCAACCGAATGTGCACAGTGCGATTGGTGGTGAAAGATGAAACCCATTTAACTAGGTTATCATGCCAGCCTTGTTCTCTGAGATGTCGGACTAGCCCCCCCAAAAGAACAGAATCAAATACAGCTTTTATATCAATCGTGAGCATACTTGCCATGCATCCGCTATTTAAAGCTCTTCCCACGTCATGAGTGAGGCAAGTTGTGAGGTCTACAGCGGATCTACCAGGGAGAGTTCCAATCTGTTGTGTAGTGAAGAATTTTTGCTGATTGCGATCCAGGCGATGTGTGTAGCTAAAAGACGTTCTAAGCCTTTTCCCAGAACTAAGAGCAAGGCTATCGGTCCACATGAGCGGGGTGACTTAAGATCTGGCTTATTGGGCTTCTATAGAATAACTAATACAGCGCGATGAAAGGAAGATGGATGATATCCTATGCTCAAACATTCAATGAAGAGTTTAACTACAAGTGGTCCTATGAGGGGCCATGCTTGTTTGAGGATAGTAGTTGGAATCTCATCTACCCCTAGAGCTGTGTTTTCTGCCTGTAATATTGAATCTCAGATCTCTTCTCTGGATGTTTGAGGAGAATAAAAGGAATTTTTAGGTGCCGTGGAAGTATCCATCGGTATGTCACCTGCCTCCGTGTGGTTCGTGAGTAAATTATGAATAAGAATCTCCCTTTTTTTAGAGGATATATTCCCTGTGGGATTATCTGGGAGATTAGGATCCTTAAATGGGATTGAAGGGTATATACTCGTAGATATATGACATTTTTTCAATGAAAATATATCTTTGCTGCAGCCCACTTTTTCTAATTTGGCCCGAAAGAAGATGTTTTTAGCCTTTTTGATAATTTTTCGGTATTTCTTCTTATCTTCGCATATCTTATTGCTACTAATGATTGGAACCCTAATGGACGACTTATATTCTTGACGGACTAGCTTACAGGAGAGGTTCCACCAAGGATTTCCGTTGGCATGACCGTGGGAGCGCTGTGCTGCTCCCAAATAAGCGTAATGCAAGGTTATTATGATTGCCTCAGCTAGTTTATTTAAGTCGACTGGCCTGAGACTGAAGGGGGGTAAGGGGAGATTACAAACTGAAATGGAGAGTAGTCGATTGAACATATCCGTGTCCAGAGTCCCTGATTTAAGTCGAGAAGAAGCTTCTTCACGCTCTCTGTATATTACTGTCGTCAGAATCGGATGGTGGTCGGATGGACAATCAATATTTTGGGCAATATTACACCTTGCATTCGAGAGCAGGGGTCCAAATCCAAAAGCCAGATCGAGTACATTGCCCCTGTTATGTGTTGGCTTATCTATGGGTGAGAGTAGTTTAAAATTATTTTCTTCTACCCAGTTTACAAACTTTTCAGCAGCTTGGGATGGGATTTTTCAGTATGTTGCTGGCCAGTTTGGGTGATGTAAATTGAAGTCTCCTTGCAGGAGGCAGCTACTCCTGAAGAAACTTAGAAATAAATTGTATAGTATCTCCAAGGGGTTATTCTCTTCATTCAGCTACGATGGATTGTAAATTTTATAGACATGTAGTGACTGCCCATTATGCAAAGCAAATCTTATGAGCAATAAGTCACCAGAGATATTAGCTTACAATTGCTTTGAGCGTATTCCTATGTTCTTTTTGACGTACGTAATTACTTTAGGTAGGATAACTGTCCAGTCATCAATTGGTGAGAATGCTTTGTAGTTTGGGTGTTCCTTGGTAATAAGTTTTGGTCGGTCATAAGATATGTATGGCTCTTGAATCAGTATGACATCTGCTGACGAAAGATATGTCTCATTTAACCCTATTTCGAGATTAATAGAGCTTCTGCCAACTTTTAATGAGATAAGAGTAACAGGGCTTGCTTTATTTCTACGTTGTGTTGAATTCCATATTAGGCTTCCATTTGTACTATGCTCGGCTCAATAACGTTGTTGAGAGTCTCAAAGAGGTTAACTGATTAGACACTGGTTACCGTGGGGAAAGTCTCTGGCCTCTTTCCTTCTGCCGGCGTTCTATTTTGTTGTATATTTCAGAGCGCATTTTGATCAATTCGTTTGCTTAGAGAAGCTTTGATGCAACCAGCTTCCGCTTGACAGCGAGCACGCGCATTTGTAATGATGCGTCGAATTGTTGCATTCTGGGCTCTAGAGGTGGGACGTAGCTCGCACTCGGTGTGTGAGGGTTGGCGCTAGAGAGTATAGGACAGACGGCGCACGCGTTGGCGTCGTGTTTAGATTGGATAGAACAATATCCGAAGGATTAGTTAGTGCAGGGATTTCGGAACTATGTTAAGCGACTAGGCTACTCATCCATAATTGTTGTAAGGTAGCTGTCTACATTTATATAGTTACATAGACAAAATACACAACAACATACACAATATCACAGAAATACTTTAAACAAAACTTATCAATCAAAAATTTACTAATGGCGCCTTCAACCAGATGTGGAAAGCGGCCTCTTGAGGAGGTCCCGCAGGCTACTCAATCAGTTGCCCCAAACCCATCCTACTCGCATCCACTGCAAGGTGTCGCAAATCTGGCGCCTCCCCTTTCCCAACCTCTTTTAGCTGCTATACCAGCTGACGCTACATCTTCTCCTCAAGGCATTCAAATTGAATCTGAAGATCCATTTTGCACTCCGATTCCCAACACTCCATCTGGGACGCTAACTGCGGCGCTAGACCGTGGTGCGGCAGCCAGAGAAACAGCACGTATCACGCGGGAAAAGACCGTAAAGTCAGTTGCAAAAGCTCTAGATACTATTCTCCTAGACGTTAAAAAGTACTGCCCGGAATCAGCAGATGGTTTTGAAAAACTATTACTAGGTGATATCGAAGATCTGGCAGCGGCTCGCCCAATTTCTATAGGCGCAAAGTCCTCAGGAACTCAGTATACCCCAAGACCCTTTCATAAATCTCAACCCTCAACACAAACTGCGATAAATACCTATGCTGAGATTTTAAAAAAAGATGCAACTATCGCTAAGAGGCCAAAGCAAGGAGAACATAACAGACCCAGAAACATCGCCACAGATAGACGAGTTATGATCCGACTAGATAAAAACAATCCAATGCGGGAACACAATCCGTTTGCATTAATGAAAAAAGTTAAAGAAACCTTAGGTAATTCTCTCTGCGTAAGAGATGCTTATGCAACCGGCTCTAGTATTGCACTTGTCGCTGGAGACGAATCGAAAGTACACAAAATTCTTCAAGCCAAGGATCAGTTAAAAGTAACTCTATCTGCTACAGAGGTCGAAAGACAAGAATCCTGGATTAAATTCTTGGTCCAACCAGTACCAAAAAACATACAATCAATAATAGGGAATGGCCTTCAAGTTGATAACAATGCTCTAATTGATGAAACGAAACGAATCCCTGGATGTCGACCCATGCGCACTCACTGGTCGGCAAAATCGAATGACCCAACAAGACATGAGAGAACTGTTGTAATCTCTTTCCGAACATCTAATAAACCACTATGGCCGAGAGCAGTGAGGTTTTTTGGCTCTCCTACGACGGTACAAAAACTCTCGATTAAAAATCCGCTGACACAATGTGAGAACTGCTACGGTTTTCATCACAGTCGAAATTGCTCCAAAACTACTCGCTGCGTTCAGTGCTCTCGCCCAAAACACGCTGGAAATTGTCTGACCACATGCACGACACATGTCTGCTCTCCAAGATGCATCAATTGCCGAGGACCTCATAAAGCAGAACACTCAGAGTGTCCTGCGAGACCAACCAGAGTAAACGGAGTATTCACTAAGCCAAATTCGCGGCAAATTCGCGTGGTTCGAACTGCAGGGGGGATTGCCTGGGCTCAAGCACATCCTAAACTTCAACCAACAGATACACTCTCACAGCCAGGATTACTTTCTCAAACCAAAGAGACACGAACGGAAAATATGGAGATTATTGATGAGGAGGAGGTTTAGATACCGTAACGCTGAAGGCCTCCGTTTCCTACAAGTAAACGTTGGACGTGGTGGACCCACACATGACATTGCTCTTGAACTAGCCTCTGACTCAAAAGCTGATTTTGTCGCTATACAAGAACCTTGGTTCAATAATGATATGAATCGCCCTCTCACAAAATCACACCCTGCTTTCCGAACATTTCTTCCGAAACCCGACAACGGGGCCCGCCCCAGAGTAGCAAGCTATGTTCGGAAGACTTCACACATTCGCGCAATTCAAACTACTGCTGGCCAGTCACAAGACCTTTTCTCTCTTCATCTTCAATTCACAGATCGCTGGACGCTAGACGTCTGGAATGTTTACAATGCTCCGTCAGGCTCGCAAGATGCAGGTCAAGGCCTAAGGACTATCCTGCAATCATCTCCACCTTCAAGAATATTAATTATGGGAGTTTTCAATTGCAGACACGCATCATGGGCCCCATCAGTAGATCGTCGACCTATTCTGGGCGAAAATTTAGAAGAATGGACACAAAAACACGGCTTACAATTTCTAAATCGGGGTGCCCCAACTCACAATAGAGGGGGAGTTCTAGATCTAGCGTGGTCAAACGTACCAAGAATGGAAACAGATAAAGCCCCCCATCTATATACTACTTCAGATCACGATACATTACTCACGTATATACCTAGACACGAGACTAGAGAAACGCTTTTCCAAAGAGAGCTCAAATATGATAAATGTGACAGCAAACTACTATTACAACCCCTAGGCCAAACATCAGTCACAACATCTCCAAACCCCGAAGAAAATGCTAAATCTCTGGTGAGAGACTTATCTACTGTAGTCTGCGCTGCTACTCCAGAGCTCAAAACACGTTCAATAGGAACACCTTGGTGGACAGAAGAATGCCGGATCGCGGCTAAGACGTATAAAATGGCACGACGCACTGGACCAGCATACGAAGAGCAGAAGGCCCTTAGGAAAACAGCTAGTATCGCAAAATCCGCTTTTTGGCGCTCAAAAGTTGATAATGCGAAAGATAAAAAATCTGTGTACAAAATTGTTAAATGCCATAAGGCGGCCCCATCCTACTCATCACCACCTCTACGTGGCCCAAATGGAGAAGCATGCAATGGAAAAGACAAGGCGGCTCTTCTCAAATTTACACTTCTGGACCGTCCACTAGACGCTGAAGATTTCCCTCCGGATGTATCTACAGTTCCCAAACGCATCGTGGACTGTCCTAATATAACAGACTATGAAATATTCAAAGCAGTGTGTGTTGCCAAATCATCTTCACCAGGTGGGGACAAAGTGCCTGCAAAAATACTTCGAGCTTGCTGACCTGTTATCAAAGGTAGGGTCTGCTCTCTATTTCGTCAATGCGTACATATAGGGATCCATCCTAAAATATTCAAACAAGCGAAAATTATAATGATCCCCAAGAACGGACAAAGAGATTGGACATTACCTAAATCCTATCGCCCAATTGCACTTATTTCTTGCCTAGGTAAAGGTCTCGAGCGACTTTTTGCCCGAAGAATGGCTTTCCTAGCAGTTAAAAATAAAATACTCGGTCGATATTAATGCAGTGCAGTTCCAAAGCGCTGTGCCACAGATCTCAAAACCACATTGACCAATGACATTCAAACATCTTGGGAGAATAACCAGGTTGCCGCTATAGCTACCCTAGATGTAAGGGGCGCTTTTAATGGGGTCCTCCGAAATCGTCTAACCTTCCGTCTCAGAACACAGGGATGGCCGGAAAACTTTGTTCGGTGGGTAGATTCAGTCATGTCCGACCGATCTGCTACAATAACCATCGACGATTATATTTCCGAAGAGTTCAATTTGAAGTGTGGGTTACCTCAAGGTTCCCCAGCAAGCCCAATACTTTTCCTCCTTTATATGGAGCCTTTATTCAAATCAGCCTCTGGGATTAATCTCGGGTATGCTGATGATATCTGTCTATTGGTGAGAGCCCGCAATATTTCAGATTGTGGCCAGATCCTCCAACGCCGCTTAGATGAGGTCCTCTCGCATGCTAATGACCTGGGCATTTCATTTGACAATGAAAAGACCGAACTACAGTACTTCCATAGAAAGCGAGACATATCTAAGGAGGTCCCTCTTAAGTTTGGACAAAAGATAATTTGCCCAAATGACAGTACACGATGGTTGGTAATCAACTTTGACTGCAAATTGACCCTCCGCACTCATATCAATTATGCTTCTACTGAAGCACTCTCAGCTCTATCCCATGTGAGGCAGTTGTCCTCAACGATTCGAGGTCTTAGCCCTCTTATAGCACGACAAGCTGTACAGACTACTGCCTTGACCGCCCTCTTCTATGGGACAGAAACGTGGATAACTTCTAAAAATCATAGATTTATGGTCGGCCGAATACAAAAGATTTTAAATCAAGCTGCAAAAGCCATCTTGCCAGTATATAAAACCACACCAGTTCCTGCACTCCTTAGAGAGACTGGGTGGGCTCCGGCCGAAGTATGGCTGAACAAAATACAAGATCGATTTTAAGTCAGGGTAGCAGCTCCGGACGACTGGCATCCACTCCGCAAACGCTGGGATACTTCACACATTACGTGGCCCAGGAAAAGAATTAGAGTATCACTCTCAAGTTTTCCAATCAATGCTCCTTGGGATTTAAAGTCACCTGATTCATCTAAATTGAAGATCGGGGCCGTTGGTAAAGCAACCGGCGCCTGGACTTTCTTAAACTGGCGGGAAAAAATGTCAATTTTGGATCTTTTTGTCTTTTCAGATAGCTCAATGAACGCCAATGGATTTACAGGCGGGGGATATGTTATCTATCGGGGCAATAATCTGTTATCTACTGGTTCAATCCCTTTTGGATCCTCAGCCGAAGTGCGCGATGCTGAAATTGCAGCAGCAGTCATTGGAACCCAAGTAGCCATCTCAACTGCAGATGCGGCTCTATCAGAAAACATTTACATATGTCTCAATAATGAGGCTGCAGCAATTATTTTAGCAGAAGGATACAAAAACTCTTCGAGCTACGAATATCTCACACTTTTCTCTGATCTTAAAGAAAAATGGTACACCAGATCTCGGGGAACTTATTGGCCTCCTACTGCGGGTAATATTATAGTCAGGTGGTGTCCTGGACACTCAGGTATTGAAGGAAATGAAAAAGCTGATACTCTAGCAAAAGAAGCATGTGAGATAGAGAGAAGCCCTGACATACCTGACACAACTAAACATGCACTGACATTGAGGAGAGATACATGCTTGCTAGGTCTTCTTACTTCGAAACGCATATGCCACAAAGATATAGAAATCTGGGATTAGCAGCAAAAGAGAGTATTCCTTTTACGCTCAAACTGACACGAGAGTCGCTAGGTCACCTAATAGCAGCCCGAAGTGGGCACGGAGATTTCTCGGATTATCATACGCGTTTTAATCATGGAGATGCAGAACACAACTGTATCTGCGGCCTCTCGAAGTCGCCTGAACATTTTTATTATTGTCAGAAAGGTCGTGAACTAGCCCCTTTAAAGTTAAAAGGTCTTCGAGGACAACGGGCAATCGAATGGCTACTACGTACGAATGAAGGCGCGAAGGCTTTCACAGAGTGGGCGCAGAAATCGCGATTCTACGCGATCTGCAATCCGAGAGATGAACTCACCAGGAGGAGAACGGGGTAAGGTAATTCCAATGGGATCTTCTTTCTCACGCCCAGGAAACTGAATAGCCTCTAATTTTTCGACGTCAAACAAGACTGCATTTTCTTCAGCCCAATTTGTTAGGCTATCTACCTCTCTCTGTACTGCAGCTGCCGATTCGGAGATTGTCGGTCCAAAGCCAAGAATTCCAATATCATCAGCATAGCTGAAACGTGCGATCGTGTCTCCGCTGCGCATCGGTTCTGCTATATAAAGGAGAAAAAGAAGAGGGGAGATTGGTGATCCCTGAGGTAATCCACAAGCTAATTCCTTTGGCTCTGTTACTCCTTAAAACCTGACTTGTACTTTTCGACTCTCCAGGAACGAAGATGTCCATCGGAGTATTGAATTTGGCCAGCCTTGAGCTTGCATCCGCCATAACAGTCTATTATGTAGCACTGCGTCAAAGGCGCCCTGCATTTCAAGTGTGACAAATGTTGAAGCCCACCCTTGAGACTTAGCTTCTTCAATATCATTCACTACACAAGAAACAAGATCATTTGCTGATCGCTTGGGTAATGCTCCGAATTGCTGGTGGCCAACTATGTCCCAAACAATCGCAAGGTATGACATTCTTTTAGTCAAAATTCTCTCCAAACCTTTTCCCAAACAAGACAACAGTGATATAAGCCTCCATCCTTTGACGGATGAAGGATCTCGCCCAGTTTTAGGAAGAAAAACTACTTCAGCAAGTTTGAAGCATTTTGGATGGTAACCGAGACGGAGGCAGGCACGAAAAAGTTGCGTGACATGTGATTCTATAGTTTCCCAGCAAGCCAAAAGTAACTCAACGGAGATCCCGTCGGCTCCAGGACTCGTATTGCCGCTTCCAATTGTGCATGTTCTTAAATTGTGCATGTTCTTACCTCGAGCTCTGTCAATTCCTCCGACCATGGAATATGTGCATCTCCAGAAAGTGAAGAGGGAGGAAGATCATCGGAAGCTGAGAACCTTGCTAAAAGACTGTCTCGTAATATCTTAGCACGTTCCGCTTGATCTGATACAAAACGTCCCTCGTATCGAAGCGGAGGAGTGACACTAGCTTGACGAGAGATGGCCCATCGCATAAGTCTGAATGTTTCTTGCGCCGTTTTCATATCTTCTACTTTCTTTTTCCAATGCTCTCTTTTAGAAAAGGCGACTATGTCTCTGAATTTCATCGCCACGCACTCCTTCCACTCTTCTTGTTCGGACGCTTGCCAACCGCTTTCAATGCGCTATCTAAAGCCCAGCATATACCCTGAGCATAATTCTCTGTTTCTTCAATTGTATTTAAAATAGTTGATTGAGGTAGCCAGTGTGAGACTTCTCGGATGAATTGGGGTATATTCGCCTTGGAAACTCTAAATCTTCCATCTGACGATGTTAATTTCGGAGCTGAAGCTTTATGGTTGGGCACAAAGCCACATATGGGTAGATGGTCGCTGGTCGCTGGTCATGCACTCTTCAGTGCCGACCCAAGCCATTGTATTATTGATATTAGACCATGCTAAGTCTAAGAAATTTCCGGTACGATGTGTCGGTTCACCTGCTATGAGGCAATTAAGGTTATTGTTCTCAGCCCACTTCTGTATCTCTTCGCCTTAGCCATAGTACCTGCTTGCGCTAGGTTGTCAGGCCCAGTAGACAGAGTTAAAGTCACCGATCGCTACTGTTTTAGATGTTGGTGTCCATGCTAAGAGAGGTTGCACAGCATTGGGGTCATGTGGTGCTATGTATACATTTAAAAACATGATATCATTAACTTCAACCCAACAATAATCACCCGTTGGGGAGGGCGGATATGTTTGCTTTGAGAATATCCTTTTTGGGTCTTTTCTAATATATGTAGCAGCTCTAGGTCGTATATTTCCGCCACCAAATGGAAGGTATAAATCAAAGTAAGGGTGGGTCTTCGTACGGTCAGACCACCAAAGTTCTTGTATTAACAAGACATCTATTCTTAGTTCACAAGCGCGAGCCATTGCGATGTCTTGTGAGGCACTCCCTCTCCCAAAATTTATTGACAAGAAATTTATTACGTCCTGGAGGGGGAAGCAACTTCTTGAGTTGTTCTTCATAATCGAATTGCGCCGTCCGACGATTTACCGACAGAGGACGCTTGAGAAATTTCAATGTTAGAATCGAGGTCTGTAACTTGACTACCAATTACGTTACTATTTGAAGTGTTGGCTGTGATAGCAGATTCTTCCGCGACTTTTGCCCGGACCAATGCCTGGAACTCTCTCTCTCCCGCTATTCGGTATGTTTTCAATTGCTCTTTGGTAGGCGCACCTGAGCGTGTCCGCCTGGCAAGACATCTGCGGCTATCAGAGCGATGCGGGCCCCCACAATTTCTACATTTAGTTGTGGCCATACATAAATCCTCGGTGTGATTGGTCGAGCCACAATTTCCGCACGAAGGTGCTCTAGAGCAGTTTTTAATGGAGTGGTGGCCATTACATCTTTTGCAAAACTAAAGCGGTTGTTGCTTTTTAAGAGACCTCGTAATTCCAGATTCGTCGAAAACTTTAAAGCTGCTGCTTGGAGCTTTCGGGAAGAATGCCATCCAAGTCCGATGCGGTGCTTCAGCTTTGTTTCGTCCATAGAGCTTCAAGTGGGCTGGCCACATAGAGCAGACTCGTTCCACCTCATCAGCAAGCATACTGATGCTTACTTCTACTTTTCCTTTTTCTTTGCGTATAAATGCTGGAACTGTTGGTATCAATACTGTAGCCCAGTTGGTGGCCGCTTCTAATTTGGCTCCTGTCAAAAAGAGCCCATTCCCTGCGTTTAGAATTTTTTCCCGAGCTTCTGTGCTGCAAGGGCTCAAGGCAAACCCTGAGTGTACTGGCTTGATTCTACCAATCAATGTAGGTGAAATTGATAGCTTCTTAACAACGACCTCACGTATGCCAGCAGGAGAAAACTTCCACCATTCGTATTCTTGAGGGAGACGGAGAAATAGCCTTTTATCAGTAGATGTTGCTAGGGATTTCTCTTTATTTGACTCTCGTGGTCTAATTTTGCTCATCGGAGTGATATGGGTGTTGATACTTGGTGTGATGCGGGCCTTTTTCTGACCATTACGAGCCACAGTAATCCATGAATTCTGTGAGGTTTGAGGAAGACTTGACATTTGAGGGATTGCGACAGGAAAATTCTTTTCTAAATTTTTACCCCTTCCGGAACCAGAACCACTACCTTTAGTCAGCTTAGAATGCGATGGAATTTTTGGGGGATTTGGGGAATTATCGACTGCTGCAAAGTTTGCTATTGCTTGTCGGAGGTATGCTTTAAAGGCAACAACTTCTTCTTTTTCGAATTCGTCAGAAAAATTGGCCAGAGTACTTTCAATATTGATATACACGGTGGTACAGATCATAATACGAGTGTACAAAACGCGCTCACGACGCTGTCTTGTCGCAACTATTTCGGCAAGTTCCCGTGGAAGGAACGCGTTCACGACATCGGACCTAGTTTTGTTATTTTCCTGTGGTCTTTCAGGTATCGGACGCTTAATGGGAATAGCAGGTTTAAGAATCTTTCTGCTGGATGTAGTACAGTTGAGTAGCTGAGAGTTTGACGGTGGTATAGGTGGCGCGATAGGGGGAAGGGAGTTGGGTATTGGGGGGATAGGGGGAATTGAGGGTGGTTTGTTGCTCGTATCCGTCGATAGAGCTTGGTTTTCGTGTGATTGATCCATAGAATCAGTCATCGTATATGTGTAAGATAGAAGGATTGTTTTAAGATGTGTATAAAAATTTCCGGTCTGTGATACATTTTTAATCGTTTTACGTTTGTTATTTTCTATTTTATAGCTCCATTTTTTACGGTTCCTCTTTAGTTTAACGATTCTATCTCAATTGATTATCAATAATTCAACTGATTATTAAGGCCATCCTCTAATAAGTAACATCGCCATCGATAACCACTGATTATACGCAACTTACCTGATCAATTTGTTTGTAGTAGAAGTTGGAATTACTTGGCAAGTTGGCAAGCTTTCGGTAGTCTTACATTATATAATTTAGTAAAACTGGTTAACATGAGATAGGGATATACAACAAAGTTACATGTGAAAGTTATGTAATTTTAGTATTAATGTAGACACTAGAACTTAGCTTAGAAGAAGCAGAGATCTTCTCATTATAATAAAAGATAATTAAAACAATTCGAAACACAATTACTCTCGCAATAAATATTCCAATTCTCCAACATCTCTTAAAAATTATTGGTTGATAATGGAGCCTCAAACTTGCTTCTGTTCTAAAAGCCGCTTCTTCCGAACCTGTGAAGATTTTCCTGTAAATAAACAGGGTAAGATTTACAAAATTTGCCAGCGGCATTCAAAGAAACGAGAATTGTTAGCATTCCATGAGTGGGACGACTTTATAAATGAGATAACTATCAAGAGCCAACCGGTAAGAGTTCTGTCTCTTTTTTACGGTAACAAATACAGCTAATCATTTATATCAGTAGCCTCAAACTGATATTATTGATACTGTGTATACATTTGATCTGGAACGGTTACCTGTCGCTTTTGGATCACAACATCATGTAACCGAGGAGGGCGTCCCTGATCGAACCGAACTGACCAATGCAATTAACCAACTCGTTCAGATCATCTGGGAAAATTGTGGCTTTCGATTTAGGCATATATGAACTATGTCTACAGTTTACTTGTTCGCAAGATATCTCCCTGGAAGAAAATTTATCTTCAAAAAATATCCGTCACAAAAGCCGGATGGATAATTTTGAATAAGACAAGATTTTATGTAGAGATCAATTGTTATTCTGATAACTATGTGAAGAGATTATTTGATATGTTACATAACTGTATCTAAGAGGAAAATGGGCCTTAATATACACAGCTCCAATCCCTTGTCCTATCCATTTTCCACCATATTGTAGTCGAATACGATCACACGACAGTATGGTACTATCAGTTCTATGTCATTCTACATTGATCTTCCTTCTTACAATATATTCTCGTATATTCTGATCCTGTAAGTAAGAATCTTGTGAGCAATGATAAGCTCGGATTTACCTTGCAGATCAGTCATAGATATCCCTGTATTAAGCCGGGAACACAACAGACCTAAAGTTCAGGCATTCATAAATGAAAGAGTAATCACACTGACACCTTCCAAGATCTGGCAAAATTTTCTGCCATCAGGGCACCCAAAAGTTCAGCATATTGTACATCATCAGGTATACTACCAGTGGAAACAAGCCAATAGAGGTTTTTGGAGACTCCATGGTGACCAGCCCTTATCAGGCAACACATCTCTTTGAAGAACTCACTAACAAATACTGTCATGAAGTTATTCTGGTTGCTAATGTGTGCGCCTCAGCAATTTACATTCGTTCATCTATTTATTGTACCCTATCAAGAACTACTAAGGAGGTGGCGATTGACCCAACTTTCAGAACTAATAATGCAGGGATGGAGCTATATGCCTAGCTTGCCGAGCTTGATGGAACCGGAGTTCCAATGGCCTGCCTTTTCGTTGAAATGCTTCCCTCAAACGGAAATTCATCAAATGGAACTACAACACAAATCCTCGATCGCTTTTTGAGACCATTACAGCAAGCGGGACTCACTGCTTCCTTTATCGATTGTGATAAGAATAGGTCTGAGATAAATGCAGCACCGCAGGTTTGGCCGTTGACGGGAGTTCACCTTTGCTTTTGGCATACAAAACACGCCATACAAATGAAATTGAAAGACTCGTTCAAGGTAAATTCTTTGGCCTATTACATGCCAGGTGAGGCTCATGCTCTCGTTCCTAGTCACGAAATTCATTGGGGCTGTATTCCCGAGCCCCCAAAAGGAATCCTACCACAATGTTTTACCAAATATATGATTAGTTTTTAATTTAAGCGTTCTTCTTATTAATAATTGGTTATTTACTTTATTTATACATTGGGTAACAGATTTTTTTGGTGTATTTCTAGTTTGGCCACTAAAGTCAGTTCTGCATACTTCGTATTAGTATTTAAAATCAGATGTACAATATTTAACTCTATTTTCTACCACAAAAAAAACTATCTTGAAATTTAAAGCTTTTACAATAGAAGCATGTCATATAATCTGTTAAAGAGAAGGCTTAATATTGAATTTACTTAGTAGTTTTTAAATCGAATTCACAAAATCTGAGCCGCTCGAATTTGTATGGCAGATTTCAGAATATATTAATTTTGGAATATTTTCCTAATATTGCACGGACCTATATTTATTTAACACTCGCCTATTTTAATCTTATTTTGTCGATCATGCTGTACTAGTCCTAATTTAGATATTAGGTCTGAAAATATATCACGTTGTGGCGTTTTTTGTTCTATGCATTGCGGGACGTTCCCAGTTAATCATACATCGTTTGAAAACATAAACAATTTTAGAATTGTGTAGGCTGAATTTTTCATAAAGGCAAATTAGTCTTTCCATGGTAATATCGTTAGAGGTTGATTTTCCAGAACTATGAAATATAACTACTTTTCGAGACAAAGGCTATATAGTCACATCTATTATTTCATCTCAAATAGATTCCAATGCTGTTGTAAAAATGTAAAATAGAATATCATCATACATTGTAGCTTGTATATATCTCGGAGACAATGCTCATTTGATCTCTGTTATAGCTGATCATCATAGTTGAACTTCTCGTACGTAGGGAAATGATCTGATTTTACATAGCATGTTATTGATTATCTTCCAAATCTCATTTGTGCATTTGCATAACTATACAAAGCTTGTAAGAACACATGATAACCAAAAGATCGATTATCTTTAATGTGAAATATTTCAGTAAGCCTTAGCTGCCATGGAGGGTAACCTAGTAGTTCTATACTTGGTGTAAATAGTACTAAAAGATCTGGATCGCCCATTACACTTTCTGATATTTCTGTATCAATTAAGTCTGTGCTGATATCACTTGGTGATAACTTGGAATGCTGTGCCATCTCAACGAGTGTTTTCGTCAAATCAACTAAAGAATCTCGGCCATCCTCAACTGACAACAAGAGTACCTGCAATTGTTTCAATGGTGATTTTGACACTCGCTTCTTCAGTGATGTACTTGGGGATTTTATAGGCGTTACATGTGGCGCTCGTACTGATAGGGCAGGTTGTTGTGGCCCTAAATATGACGATAACTTTTTACCAATCGCTTTATGTGTAGTGGAAATATAACCTTTTAAGATACCTTTATGGAGTTAGAATATTTTCCCGAAAAAAGTAGGATTTCAATGACCAGTTCTCTCATATACTGATAGGGTTGGGATTCCAACACAAGCGCACCAAGCAGATAAATCAGCAACTTTGTCTAACAGTTCCTCTAACGCAGTGGACTCTGTACTCGCATCACCTATAGTAAGCACCACACTGAGGTGCTTTGGAAGTCGATGAAGTGCTCTCGCATCTTTCTGAATTAGCTCTGGTGCCCGATGATGATAATAGAGAATTGCTACTATTCGAGTGGTTATAAAATTACGTGCAAGCCTAATTCGTACATATATCGAGAAAAGTGTTTGTACTATCAAGTAGCAAAGAGCGTAGATTTGAGCTTGTAAAAAATTTTTTGCCCTGGGGCTTGGTCGTAAATATTTGTGATCATTGTTATCATTTAGTATTGTACTATTTCTGTCATGCGACGATCTTGATCCAACGCGGGGAACTGGGAGATAAGCCTATTGAGTTATCAGAGTAAAATAGTAGACGATTGAAGTTGTCTTACAGCTAGCAATTCCTCTCTTTCCTTCTTTGTAAATAAGCTATGATTTGCTTTTACATCACGTCTATAAGCCTCCATTTCTTCACCGATAGTTAAAATTTTGAATTTGTGTATTTGAATTGAGTTGGTCATGATCCTACTAATTTGTATTTACACAATGGCAACGTAGTCACAAGCGAGGGATTTTGGCAATCTCATTAATACTAGCAAAGAGTTTGGTCTGACCTTATTTTCTTATGATGTAAAGATGGTTTCAAAAATATCCAAAGTCTGGATGCTATAGCAAGCTTAAATGGACTCTAATCCTCTGGCAACCTCTGTCGGAGCTGGAGCGGGAGGGACTTCTAGGTCGTTGTTTCCACAAGCACCGATTTTTACTCTTGATAACTTTTCAAATAAAGATTTCATCGTACGAGATTTCGTGGAGGAACTTGCTGATAGTTACACTATCTCCCATCGGAAATCTGGACTTGGAACTCAGTCTTTTGATCCGAAGCCATTGATCAGAACATTTGAAAGTAGGTATAAGTCACTACTACTGAAAATAAATTTTGCTAACGATCAAAAGATGCTTTATCACAGCTAGCTAGTTTGCTGGATGAATTAGAAGGGCGAGAAGCTGGACTTCACACTTCTGTTCGACTTGCTGAAGCTGCTCACAACCAGACTCTCGAAACACTTGGTAGGAAGCTCGACCAGTCGATAGATAATTTTGATTCCCTCGATGAATCAGTTAATAAATCAGATGGATTGGCAAATTATGACTCAAATGACAAAGTAGTGGGAGGAAATATTGCAGTCCAGATTGGAGAGAGGCTTGAGGATCTCGTTAAACAACGGACACGATCATTAGATGCAGGATTCCTTATACAGTGCTGGCTAGAGGTTAGCGAAGCTGGAAAACTTACATCATTGGAAGATATGATTGAACGTCAGGGAACAGGTGAAAATAAGGTGCGCTGTGCTGTTATTGCCAGACAACTTATGAAGATGAGTCAGGCATTAGATTCAGCTTCCTGGGTTCAAAAGGACAAAGTAAATGGTGCATCTACTGAAAAAGATGGAAACTGCAGACATAACACTAGGGAGATAATTGAAAAATTCTCAGAAACTTTGGAAAAGGGCCTCCTCAAACAATTTGATGATAGCTATCGCAAACAGGACTATGACGAGATGTTAGAGTGTGCCAAAGTTATGCATGATTTTAATGGTGGCTCCAGCATTATAGCACTTTTTGTAAACCAGCATCAGTTTTTCATTGATAAGAGTCAATTAACTGCAGAAGAGGTGACCACTGATAACGAAATCTGGGATAAAATTGCAGACCCTGATATTGAGCCACCAGGAGTTGAACCAAGTCTACAAAATTTGATCGATGAAATTCGAATAGTTATGCAAAATGAGTCTTTTGTAATCAGGCGGGCTTTTCCATACTACGAGGTCGTTTTAACTAAATTCATTCAAAGAATATTTCAACAATCTATACAACAGCGATTGGAAATGGTTCTAGAAAAAGCTGATGAAATATCATCATTGGCCTTTCTCCGCTCACTTCACTCTTCAAGAAATTATATAAGTAGCCTTATTGAAGACTTAAAAGCTCATGGGCTAACAGAGCACCCCGAGCCCTGCTCAGCTCAGACAGCTTTTAGTCTTGATCAACAGTTAGATGAACTTTTTGTCCCATATCTTGTTGGAAACTCATATATCGAGAGAGAACGAAAGAGTTTGATGGAGCTCAAATCATCCTTGCTTTTTAAATATACGATATACCATTCAAGAAGGAAAAAAGTTTCGGGCGGCTTTATGGCCTCACTTGCGCAGCAAGGCTCTCAGTTACTATCAAGTGCTAAAGATGCATATATTGACCGTCTAAACTCATCTGAGCTTACTCCAACACAAAAAGCAATGATGTTGAAAGTCGCTGATCTTCGCGATACTGAAAGTACGAAAAATAAAAATGAAATTGAAGTTTCAGATGAAGATGGAGTTTTAAGCATCAATGTTGCCAAACGTATGCTTAAATGGGTGGCTGAAAGCATTAGACGTGCGCTAGAACTTGGTAATAGTAATGAAACTTCAAGGGATATTTCTGTATTATTGAATATACTTTTAACAAATATTGGACAAGTTTATATTGAGACATCCCTTGATGCAATAGCTGACCAAGCAACCTCACAAGAAACATCAAAAGTAGAGCCAGATCTTGCATACCTCACGTTATTACAACCAGCTATAACCATTACAAATATTTTTTCTCACTTCATCAACACAGCGCTTGTCCCTCTAGCTGAGTCAAATGCCACTATTCGACGAAATATGGAAGCTCAGACAAAAACTGCTATAGAGAGAATAGAGGAGAAAATTAGCAATATTGTAAAAAGTACATTAACTGTTGCAACTCATTGGGTCATAAGGTTATTAGGGAATCAGAAAAAGTCGGACTTTAGACCAAGAGATTCCGATTTAGTTGAATCTCTTCAAACTGTGACTTGTCTTTCAATAAGTACTTTCCTCGCCAAGTTATCTAAAATAATAACTCACACAATCAATGGACATAATTTAGAAATTTTCAGCAGTACCTTAGCGTTGAGTGTTCGGGACTTAATTTTTGAACATTTTAAGAAATTTCAAGTAAATGCAACTGGAGGTTTATTTGTTGCCCAAGATATGTCTAAATACGTTTCTACTCTGAAAATTTTTCCATTATCTAGTGAAGCATCAAGCAGTATAGAAGTCTTGAGTGAAATAGGTAATCTATTCATTATTGGGCCCGAGGCGCTCCGGGAAAAGTCTCGGAATCTTCAACAGCCTATTGGAAGTAAAAAACTTCAAAAAGCTGATTTTAGAGCATTCGTATTAAAACGAGATGACTCCGGAAGTGTAGGAATCCAGAGCGTTCTTTCTGGATTGTAAAAGACTAGAGACTTTACGAATTCATTTTTACAAAATCTATTTAAACATGGAAGATGAAATGTTTGATTCATTTTTAAGTTAATTTGCCAGCTGAGTTATTCCTTGTTGCAGAGATTTAGATCAAGTAAAAGTTTATGATGAGACCTCTAAATTTCGATCCCGGTAAGATTTTACCTATTATGAAGAGAGGGGTTGACTTTTTTTAATATACATATAATACAAAGTTTTCTTTCCTTAAACCCATACGCCGACCTTATCTTTTTACCTTGACCCTTTTACCATCATCATATCCTTTTTTACACCCAGTGAACCCGTAAATCCATCTGAAGAAACTGTCCTTTATTTTCGCTTCATATATTGAATCCATAGGTTGCCATACACCTTTTATACTTATTTATTAACTCTGCGCAATTTTGAGTGGGATCCTGAGAAGTGCTGAAGAGCATACAGTTATCTCGTAAAGTTTTCTCATCTTTACAGACACAACAAGGCTAAAAAGAAAAAAGACACATATATTAATCCTCAAGTTGTACTCAATGTAAAGTCAAGTGTGAAACAAAGAAAGAGATTTTAAAACCTTAACATTAGCTGTTGAAGTAACCGTTGTCGAAGCTTGCGTTGTCATATTTGTTTCTGTACCAGCTGTATTGGTCTCTTAATAGATGTTAATTCCATATCTCATATTGTTGAATTAATTAGAGGGATTCAGAAGGAAGAGGAGAGAAACGTACGAGATGTGATATGGCAAGACTCCATTGTGAGAAACAATACTGCTTTTACACAAAATAAGTGTAGTCTTATTTATTCTATCTTCTTCTTTCTTTAGAACGATTAAATTATGAACTTTGCAGATTAAATTAAACAAAATAACAAATTAGGTAAAGTGGTGATACAAAAAATAATAGAATATTCAATGTAATTGCCAAATATCTATGTCGTCATTAAAAAAAAAAAAATTAAAACCCGTCCAAGTTTAGTATCTTAGCATTTCCTAACAGTTATTCCCGTTACGGCTTAGTGCCATTCTAGCACGTCTATAAATAACGTTCCATAGCATGTAACCTATGATGCAATTATGAAGAAAAGCTAAGGATAAAAAATGTCCTGCTAGCATATTATGCCAAAGATTATGATGAGAGTTAAGGAAGACATCTTTGAGAGCATTCATAACAGCCATTTTCCTGTCAGTATAGAAGCATTTAAGAGGCGCAATTTGTCTCACATCAAGAATTCCTTACTACATTCAAAGACCAACATATAGAGTCAGCTTCCTTCTCAGTGACAAATGCAAGAGCTTACTGCGTTTTCATATTGTTATCGAGACTTCCACAGATATCGATAAGACTCTAGTTTAATCGATTAGTTTTATGAGTAGCGTCTATCAGGAGAAACCATGAAGCATTTTTCTAGATTTTGATATAATCAGGATACACGAAGGCTAATAGATCAATATTATTATCTTTGTCTGTCTCTATGCTAGAAAAATTTGTTTCTCAAGCTCACATGCCAGCCACTGTACAGGAGAAACCCTCCTAGTTGCTTGATTCGTATGCATTGTCCCAAGTTATATAAATTTTCTTCTGTGAGATCAATATTTCAGTCCTCCTTCATGGTGGGTTTATTTGATAATAGATACTTTCGTCCTGCGTAACATCTATGTTTTGATGATTTCTACTGCTATTTCATTTATATTCAACAATCTTATTCAATTAGCTGAATGAATGATTAATGGATCCATCTGAGGGTTCATGACTATTGCAAGCTTCTTTGTAAATGACCTTTCATTTGTGCGAAAGAAGCTCTTTGGCGTTAACTCTAAGCTTACAATCTATCTGTCTCACAATTTTTTTTTTTTTTTAATAATTGTGCTCGCATAGTGCGATACTTCAGAAGAAATTGAATTTAAATCTTATACATATCCTCAACGTCAAACGAGGTAATATTGAGCAATAGATCTTTTATCGCATTAGTGGAGGGATCTTCAAATTACTAAAAAACCCAAAACCCCTAGTTCCAGGAGAGATTTTAGGAAGTCCTAGACGTCGGATAATTTTCGCCTAGGCTCCGTAGTGAATAATATCAACCTGATCTTAAGAATGATTTATATGTGATCAGCCAAAACATTACACGGTTACAAGCAATAATGGAGAAATAAGAATCATATTTATGAACAATATCTCGATGTTGAAAAGCCCGCGAGGAAAAGAATGGAAGAAGAATACAAATTGTTCTTCAGCTTGAAGGCTTGTGCATCACATGGTATGTATGTAGATGATTATTTACTAAGAGATCAATGATTAGAATGAAATTACTTCGGTGTTTGCAGAGTTCGTAGCTTCTAAGGGGTGCGCAACATCTATATAGGTCCGAGCTTAATATTCCAACACAACTTATCGACTTTGTAAAATAAAGTGATATAAAAAGAAAAAAATCATAAGAAACCAATTCTCACGCTGTATTCTATTTGCGCTCTATTTCTTTGGAACTCACAGATCTCTATATCCCCCATTCCCCCTTCCCTTCTTCTCTCTCTCATCTCTAAAAGGAGGAACAAAAGTCTAAAAAGTTTCCCCGCACCATCCATCATGGCTGCCACCGATATTAAGAGTGATTTGAAAATATTTTCTCTAGAAGGAAAAGGATTAAAGCTTGACAGTACTGAAGATATTGAAAAACATGTTGGTCCTCTACGGCAAATGGATGATGTAGTAGAAATTAGACTGCAGGGTAATACACTAGGGGTAGAAGCATGTCGAGTTCTCGGAGAAATTATCCAGACAAAGAAGAATTTAAAAGTAAGAAAATGGTTTCTCGATAATTTAACATCATCTCCCGTTTTTTTTTTTTTTTTTCCCTCTTACCACACACTCGGGAGTTATCTCTATTGACGATTCCCTGGGGGGGGGATAAGAAATAAAATTAAAAAGCAGCTGAATTAAAACATTTTTACTACTAGGTAGCCAATTTCGCCGATATTTTTACGGGCAGATTACTCTCTGAAATCCCTAAGGCTATCACATATCTCCTTCAGGCTTTACTTACTCTTCCAAACCTCCACGAGATCAATCTTAACGATAATGCCTTTGGCCTCAATACTTCAGTCCCTTTGATTGACTTTCTCTCATCTCATGTTCCTCTCCGGCATCTAATTCTGAATAACAATGGTCTCGGTCCAGAATCAGGTATTAAAGTTGCTGAAGCTCTGGTCAAGCTACATGCCAAGAAACTTGAGGCCCGGAAAGCCGGTGTCGAAGTTCCTGACTTGGAGACTATTATATGTGGCCGTAATCGCTTAGAATCAGCTAGCATGATGGCCTGGGCAAAAGTTTACAGTTTACACACTAATGTTAAGAAAGTCAAGATGGTTCAAAATGGGATAAGGTCTATTGGAATCTACCATCTTCTTAACGATGGCTTAAAGTATGCAAAAGGACTCAGGGTGTTGGATTTGGAAGACAATACTTTCTTAAATAAAGGATCAAGTGCTTTAGCCAACGTCGTTCCCGGCTGGACCGAATTACAAGAATTAGGCATTGGAGATTGCATGCTTGGAACGAAAGGAAATGTCATGCTTGTTGACGCTTTGGAGAAGGGAAAAAACCAGAAACTGGAGGTTTTGCATCTACAGTACAATCAACTCAATTCAACTGTTTTTGAAAAGTTAGTCAATGTGGCACGAGACTTACTACCAAACTTAAGGAAAGTTGAAATAGAAGGTAATAGATTCAATGGTAAGAATAAAAACGTTGAAATTCTACAACAGCTATTATTAGATCGCAAGGCAAAACTTGGCGGAACATCTACCTCTGAAGATGACTGGGGATTAGATGCACTTGAAAGCGATGAAAGCGATGACAGTGATGACAGTGAAAGCGATGAATCGGATCCTGACGATGACCAAATCAGGGAGCGCTTATCAGAAATGGCTAAGGAAGCATTTAAAGCACCAACTGTTTACTTAAAAGCAGGTGACAATATTGATGAAGTGACGAACAAGCTAGCTAAGGTTGAAATCTAACCTTTAAATGGCTTGACATATTTTTTCAATGCACTAATGATTATGTACCGTTGATACCAATATTTGCTTATGAAACGCTACCGGTCAAAGTCACGAAAATTCTACAGTAAAGTGTAGATAGTTTTTCTATGATACAAAGCTGATATATATTTGAGTGTCAATTTTTTTTAAAATTGACTCAGTCAATAGCCAAATGTTTAGCGAAGTGAAAATCCAAGTATAGATTGAACTTCTTGCATTCAAAGATGAGAGATTATACACCATTCTGATTTATACTGAATGTATTTTCACAGGGGTACGATAAATTACTTATCTTTTTTTTCCGAATGTGTTTGGCAAAGTTAATCCTTCAAAAACCAAGCAATAGACTCGGGTATGGTCCACTTTTGATTACTAAATAGAACATTTAAAGTCGTGGATTTTTTTTTTATCTGGCAAAGTAATTGTACAATTAAGCTTCCAAAAAGTTCGGATAATAAAAATAAATGGAGTTTTGATAGTTTTTGTCAGACTAGAAATTAGTGATCTTTAATCTGTTACCTTCCATGATTCGAACCATTTCAAATACCTATATTTCTTATTGGGACCGACCATACCCCATGATATAGGCATGAAATAAATATAAAGCCCAATAGTGGTTGTATAAAGTATACCGTAAGCAAAGTATTGAATACTAGTTCGACGGCCTCTGAGCATCCAATCAGTTAGAAAGCCAAAATTTAAAATAGAAAAATAGAGGGCAGGGTAATAGTGGTGATTATAAGTTACTCGAGCCATTGCGACAAATGGAAGATAGTGTAAAACCCATCCTATAAGAAAATAAATCGCCGTGTAATGTAACTGATCGATATCCGTTGGCGTAAGATCAGTGTACCCGCGTTGCCAACGAACAAGATACCACACAATCAGTAGAACAACAGCAACGAGAGAGAAAGTAGAGCACCAATAGACTAATGGATTTCCTAGAAGGAAATATTTGATAGTCGAATCATCCCAACTGCACATGCGTAGACCTGCATGAAGTATAGGCCATTGCCAGAATTTGGATGCAAGATCATCCTGCTTATCAGGATTAGGTACTAGCGCATTATTCGAATTCATCATTGCTACATTTAAATGAATAAAGTCCTGGAGAAAAGAAGACTTATAGGCTCTAGCATCGGCGGCAGGTACTAAACGAGTCAAAAATAGTACATACAATTAATTCAAGACTTACGTCTGTCATTCCAATGTGATTCGATGTTCCAATGTGTAAAAACATCTCTGGGATTATTCTTCTTGTCGCAAGTTACTTCAATTTGCTTGAATCCCCATGGTGGCAAGGTTAGGGTCCCAGCACGAAGATAACAGCCTAAGACAGCATGTCGAATTCTAAGAGTTGTTGTCAATGTTCTTAATTGAGAAAGGTCGTTTGAGACAGTATCTCTTAATACTTCGATTTTCCAGTGGTCTTTATCGTCACCAACAGTTGTGTTACCATAGCAGGAAACCTCTCTATGAGCCTTTGTTAATGGTGCTTGTATTTCATGGGAATGAAGGTTACGGCTAGTTTGTGAGTGAATAAAACGTAAAACATCGCCGTTTTTAACGAACTGAATCGGTGCTTTTGGGTTGAATTCAGGCTGGCTTCTATTTGGATAGATCAGCCAATCATTGTTATTATCTTTATGATGGTAACATGTGACCTGTTGTTGCCTAGATCCTTCTGGATAAGTTTGAATATGAGAATGTAAAAGCCCACCACCATATCCCATATTCTTAATCGTAACTCTGGAGCCGTACGCTATAAAAAGTGGACCGTCATGTCCTACATTTGAACCTTTTAAATTTGCCTGGAAAAGAGAGCTCATCTGAGCATCACCAGGACCTGAGTTTGTTAAGATGGCGAAATGAAGGACAAAAGACAGCATATATATCATTATTGGGAGGACAATGAGACCAAAAACTCTCGCACCAAGATGGGCAATGAGCTCAACCTTATTGTTTGTTAGTATCGGCCAGTAATTGGGTTAAGGACAAGCCTGCCTTGGGCATCGATGTATCACCAAATTTGTTCCATAAATCTTCGGCTGTATAAATACCTACTAAAGCAGTACAGAAAAGGCCAACCCATTTAACACTAGTGACACATCCAATGCTTAGTCCAGTCAAGAAGAGCCACGAAAACCACTCGATACTGAAGCTTTGGTCTCTAAGACGATGGAATTTTGCCCAGCATAAGACAGTTGTAAATGTGAAACACAACAACATCGAATCTAGCAAAATAAATCTACTTATAGTCGTATAAGAATTTTCACAGAGTACCATTAAAGCGACAAACCAGATAGCTGGCCGCCTAAAGCCTAATTCATGTGCTGTAAAATATGCTAAGGGCACACATATAGCACCAAAAAAGGCATTGAAAGCTCGCATAAATGTATAGTTGAGCTCAGCTGGATATTTTTCGCCAGATTTAAATTCAAAAGTCCCATTATAGCCAGCTAGGAGCCCAGACAGACCAACAAGCATTTTTCCAAGGGGAGGGTGGACATCAAAGTAGAACTCTCGTTTGATGTAATGAGAGCCGAATTTACCAAAGCTATATCAAATCAGTTACCGCTTGGAGTAGAATAGGGAGCAGGTTTTACTGTGCCTCATCCCATGTCACAATTGGAGAGAGACCGATTTTGTATAACCTTGTGACAAAGGCAAGGAAGGTGAAGATAAAAGGCACAATAAGGGACTCCCATTCATCAATAAATTTCCAGAAACTTTTAGGCGACTAATTGAGAGATTAGAAGCAGTTTCAAAAGTAATTTTAATAGCTCAGATTTCGAATCTTACCCTTTTAATTCGTTCCTTCTTATCATCTTTCAGATCAACATCCGTCACTACTTCATTTGCGGGAACTTTAGACACATCCCGACGCCTTATCACTTGGTTTTCTTTTTCATACCCAGAGAAATTTACAGCCTGATTAGCAGACATTATCTTTCAATTCGTTAAAATCAATTTGTTAATTGGATCATAAAAATTCTTGAGTTTGAATGCTGGGAAAAAAGCCGGCGTTAAAATCGGGAAAAATGAGAGAAAAAAAAAGATTCTTGCAGCGAGAGAGAAATGCTCTCATTCAGTGTGGATTTTCAATATACACATCTCATTCATGCAAAATGCGACAGCATTTTGCAAATTTAGGATGGCAATTATTATATAAATTAATTTTTGTTGAAGTTAAAGAATGTTGTAATGACGTCGCAATATACTAAGGGAGTTGTTCCCTGTATAGGCAACACGCTAAGCAACTGGACATATATATAAAGCGAGCCGTGTCTTGTCAACTAAAGTCAAAAACTGCAAAATGAGAGTGTCTAAATGCTCATCCAAAGCTTATCCTTGCCCGGAATTATTACAACTAACGCTCCCTTAGTTTAACACTAGCGTATATTTATAAATTTGCATAATTATATCACATGATTTGTATTAGTTAAGAAACCTCTATTGATGTTAGTATAGAGTTTGTGATCGTACATAAGATTCATAATTAAACAGCATAATTATATGAGATTTGTTGACTCATTTCGTTTTGGAAGATGACAGCTTAAGCCTTTTTGGTGTTTTAAAGGGACATAGATCTCAATACCGTCCTTGTCTCTTTTAGTACCACCGGATTTAACCCAGGCGAAACCCCCCTATTCACTGAATTTCATGACTACCTCATAGGCATCTGAAAATTTAGAGTATATTTCAACTCTAGGTATAGCAATTAGAGCATAACTAGAGTCGGAAGAACCCCGAAGTGCAGTTTCATAGCCTTCAAAGTACAAATTATCAGCTAAGTCTTCTTCCACTATATCATGGAGATCATAGGTGGTGTCGGATTCAGTATTTATTTGTAATAAATGACTATCATTGAAGGCTTCTGGCTCGTTAAGAAATACATCTTCGTAACTATCAGATACAACAGGGAAAGTCATATGAATGTTGGTGTTGTGGACGTCCATACTTTTCAAGTTGAAAAGTTGATAAAACTAAACTATTCGCTTGTGTAAGAATATGTCTCATATCAGTTCATGAAGGTTTAATTTCTTTGGGATCTGGAGTTCAAACCTCTTGATATATGCTGCTTCAGTACCTACCTGCCTGCTGCTAATATTAAGAATTGCTTAAAAAACTTACATCTTTATCTTAAGATAATTTTCCTACGTTTCTAAGTTGAAAATAATAAGACAAGATGAATTGTGAATATTTAAGTGCTGTGAGACTGTAGAATATATAGAATTATAATATGAAGCCGAGTACTATACAAGCAAGGGCATTTTAAGCAAAACAAATTGTCACTTATGTTGGCCAGACAATTGTTGCCAAATATTTGATGTTGAATGGGTACAGGGCTGAGACAGGAGCGATTCCAAATAAGGCTTANTATCTTAAGATAATTTTCCTACGTTTCTAAGTTGAAAATAATAAGACAAGATGAATTGTGAATATTTAAGTGCTGTGAGACTGTAGAATATATAGAATTATAATATGAAGCCGAGTACTATACAAGCAAGGGCATTTTAAGCAAAACAAATTGTCACTTATGTTGGCCAGACAATTGTTGCCAAATATTTGATGTTGAATGGGTACAGGGCTGAGACAGGAGCGATTCCAAATAAGGCTTAGGTTAATGTCATATATGGGTACCCTGGAAATACGACATTTTTAATATCCCCATGCTAAACGGAAAAAAAAAAAAAATTCCATCGTTAATTTCCCATGATTCATTGGTCTGCATAAATAGAATTTGCCTTTAGAGAAAATAGATTTAGTCTTGTGCAACTTAAGCCAACAGATCAAAAAGAAAAGACTTGGCAGTTAAGGATAGATCTCAATTATTAGACACACCACCAAGCCAGCATGAATATTTTAGAGCATTTCTTGACATTGACAGACTCAAAAAAAAAA
>QVIK01000229.1:0-67513 GCA_003957845.1 Oidium heveae
TCGATCAAGAAATCTTATAAACTCTTCCGGCTTTTCTTTTCCTCCTTCTCCCCCAGCTTCGAAATAGGCTGCTGCTTGTCTTTGAGCCTTCTCTTCAGGTGCCTTGTATATCATTAAAAATACTCTGGAATCAACGTAGCCAAATGTATTCCAGTCAAGCCTTAGTGCTGAAAATATGGCTCGACGCCAAGCCGGGTATGAGGCCTTATCTCCTCCATAGATTGGAAACTTGGTCGGCTCCAATCGGCTGGATTGGTTAGGCGGATTCTTTTTTATATAAACCTCGGGCATTCCATCCCTTCTTAGAGGTGTCTCTAGGGCGCCATCATCAATTCTGATGTAATTCTCTTATTTCTTGTAATATCGTGTTCACATCTAAGTCAACTGATTCTCTTAATTTTTGAGTAGAATTATTTGCCAATTCATATGTCGTATGTCGTAGTATCGTAGAATATGCGTATAATATCGTTATTAATTTCGAACTCGTAGACGTCTCGTATTTTATCCTTTTTTTTTTTTTTTAAAAAAAAAAAATTTTGAAATAGAGATAGTTTGATTGTATGTCACAGACCAGATATGAAAAGCTTGAGCATTTAAATAAAAGATGGTATTTTTTACAATCAAACTATGGCCTCTAAACTTTCGGCTTACTAGCCGTTACAGGCGAGATGTGTAATTTTTTGACAACTATTTCTCGAATGCCTGCAGGAGATAGTCTTCGCCATTCATGTTCTTGAGGAAGACGGAAAAAGAGTCTACTGTCTGGAGTATTTGTAGATGGGGAAAATGATGTTTTAGGCTTGTCCGTGCTGGCCGGACGATGAGTTTGTCTGCCCGTTGAAGGCACTTGTAGTTGGTTGCTCTGAATTACTCGAGCTTTCTTTTGGCCGACTCGAGCGACTGTAGCCCACGACTTCTCTACTGTCTGAGGGGTGATGTTTTTAGGGATCGCTGCCGCTACTTTCTTTAAATTTCTCTTCTCTTTGCTGGAGTCACTTCCATTGCCTTTAGCTGGCCTTGAGTGTGTGGGAATTTTTGGTGGAGGAGGAGAAAAATCGACCGCTGCAAATCTGGCAATGGCCAATTGAATATAAGCCTTGAAGGCTGCAGCTTCTTCTTTTTCGATTTCGTTTGAGAAATTCGACAGAGTGCTTTCAATATTACTATGAAATGTGGTGCAAATAATCAGGCGTGCATGCCAAGCGCGTTCACGACGTTGACGAGTCGCTACTACTTCGGCAAGTTCCCGAGGAAGGAACGTATTCATGACATCAGGACTATTTTTGTCATTGTGAGGAGGCCTTTCAGGTAGCGAACGCTTTGTGAGTAGAGCAGGCTTAAGGATATTTCTGCTAGCTATAGTGTTGTTAAGAGTCTGAGAGAGTGACGGTGGCGTTGGTGAAGTGGTAGAAGAGAGGGGAGTGGGAACTGGGGGAATATTGGGAATTGGGGGCGGTTCGATGCTCGTTTCCGTCGAGAGAGCTTGTACTTCTTGAGTAGTTTCCATTGAATCAATCATATTTATATCATATCCTTATTTTCAAGGAAATGTGTGAATGTGTGATGTTGTGGGGATTATAAATAAGCTTGACTCAGTGATTATGGCTACAGAAAGTCAGGTGACTCTACTTAAACAGTTTAGCGTACAGAGGGCCGTGTTAGCGTGTTGACATAAATGTTAATACAAACTGTTATAGATTATGAGCTGGGAAGGTATTAGTGGGCATGTGTTGCAGACCTTTTGCATGTAAAGGAAGATAGTAATAGCTTAACTAGTTTGTTGTAGAAAGGTAATGTTATGAATATCTATTGATTAAGTTAAGATTAACTAGCTGAGTGAATATTCTACAGAATTTATAAGTTTGTGTGCTACTGTGCGCTCGCTTATTCTTCGCTTACGTTTACATAACTACCACTGGCTCAGAAGAGCAAACAGCACACACATCACACGCAACAGCCAAATATACTTGTGCTAGGTGCAACACTATATACAATACAAACCGTAACTAGACTAGATAGAAGATACAACCTACTCTTGATAGAAGCAGTCTTTCTGGTGACCTACACAGGGATTTAGAACACGAACTGTACGCTGGTTTAACTTTTGAATAGCCTGTATTGGAACGAAAATTGATTTTGAAGACCATTCCGCAATCCAAACTGGTCTTCCTTGTTTACATTTGTCCATACGATTGAATAGCCTCATATTTTTATAAAAACGCGTAATTAGCCGTGCTAAACTTCGAATTCAGAATTTCCGCCATTCAAGACCCAGAGAATTATCTCATAGAAGCTAAAGTAATAGCACAGCGTAGAACGACCTAACATCGAGAAAACTCACTCTCATCGGAACACTCCCTACTAATCCGAAATGCATTACGAAGTGAAACCAGAATTATATATTCGAACTTGATTTTAACATCTTAACATTTTTTGCAATATTTCCCAATTGACGAAACCGAAAAAACATAATTTATAGAATTTCACTTATCTACTTCGATTTTGGAACCACAATATTTCCTCTACTTATACCACACAATTGACCCCCTTCAACTTTTCTGAATTTATATCTCAGCATTAAGTTTATGTTTAACAACTTTGGAACCATAAGAACACGTCCTTCAAGTGCTCACTTATTCGAAGACTCAAGTGATTCAGAAGATTGTGAATTGAGAACCAAGAAAGAACAAGAACCTAAAGAATCTAAAGAATCATTATTATATCAGACAACAGAAGAACTAGCATCTTTAAATTTGAGTGCAGTTTTTGGAGCATCTACCTTATTTGAAAATACTATTAAACCATTTCCGGAACCTCAAGCCATGAGTTTAAAACCTAAAGTAAGAGTGCCTAAACTCACACCTCCCTATTTTGATGGAGAGAGCCAAAATGCAGACCGTTGGATGGCTGCATTGAAACAAGATTTTGGGGCCCAGGATATGGACAGAGAGGACTACCCATCCTTGTGGTTAGAGGCAATCTACTCAAGAGTCTCTGGGAAGGCAGAGGTATGGATGGATCAGACTCTACTAGCTCGAAGTATCATGCAGAATCGTGATAAAGCCACAATGATAGAAGTAGAAACATTTGAAACAGAATTTAGATCTCGATTTCCTGGAAGCTTGACATCTGATCCACAGCCCTCAAATTTTCTGTATGCACAAAGTTTTAAGCAAGATTCCAATGAGACATTCATACAGTATATATCCCGTGCTAGAGAACTATGGAGCTCAGCAGGTGGGAAAAGAACTCAAAAAATGACCCAACGTTTGACATGGGTTTTCAAGTGATAGTTCAAGGCTTTGTTTCTGGACTATTCGAAGAATCAGTAAAATTAAAAGCGATTGAAAATGGTGCAATGGGAGTTACATCTCTAGAAGATGCAATTAATAAAGTAAACTCTGCTGTACAAACGTTGCAACACTTATACTTATATGGCCCACAAGCTGGAATCGCCTGGAAAGCTTTATCTCAAATGAGCAAACGGAATTTTCTTCCAAGTAGCCAAGCGTATGTTTCAGCAATTAATTACACCAACTCCATGCCTGCAGCTCAGATCTTTCCATTATCGCTTGCCAATAGGTATGATTATTCCCCTAACGCCTTTTATCAAAACACACAGCTTCACAATCAACCTCCTCTTCGGTCATTTCAGGCTTTTCCCCCACAAACTTCACAACCAGTTACGAATACCCTGGCTCTACTACCGCCGTCTACAAGTAATACCAACCCATCGAGTCCACCTGGATTTATCCAGAGATCACAACAATTTTCAGAATCCCATAAACCTCAACAATCTTCTAGATACCAAGGACCACCTAGACCCCAGCAAGATAATAGACCATTGCCTGTGAGAAGGGAATTACCATCTAGATTTGATCCATCTCAATCAAGACATCCCGTTGTAAGCGACACAATCCCTTTTGGTCTTCATTGCTTTAAATGCGGTGAACTAGGTCACCCATCAAGGGAATGTCCGACCCCTAACGCCCTATCATATGAAGAAAAAGCAGCGCTATATAACCGATATGTTGATAGGGTGCTTTCTTCTCACCAAAGACAGGTCAATTTAGCTGAAGCTCATCAATCTGTTCATTCTCATATGAGCTTTGACACAAAAAGAAATACTCCAAATATTCCCAGAAAAAATTCACCTTGCTCTTCGAAATCTCAGTCCTATGAAGAAACAAATGAAAGTTATGAAAGTGATTTCCTTAATTACCCGTCACAAACATATGAAGAAGCCACTGGCCAAAAAGAGAAAATAAATTTTAGAGTTAGTGGGAACGCAGTAGATTCGATAGAAGTTGGAAATGATACTCGTGAACACCTATCAAATGATGATCAGGTGCCTTTAAGTACCAGAACTGAGAAAGGAAGTAAAATACCGGAACCCTCTCCAGTCAATACTACTTATAATCTTTTGGATGATAATACGGTTACAGGATTAGTCACAGAGGAGTTAGATCTTCTGAATTTTTCGGGAAGTCTTGAGCATTTTAGTGTCGTCATTGGTCAGGGGAAACGCCGCTCAATAAAGGAAATTTTTGATGATGCACATGCTGAGGTCATGGATGTTCATACTTCTAGAAAGCGGCGCCATGTTGAATTAGAAAACATATCAAATTCAGAAGATATGGAGGATAACCATCAGTTTCACTAAAAGGGGCCAAAGCTTCCTCTTGGAACCAAGAAAAAGGAATTGAAAGCTATCTTCGGACGAAAAGATGAGGGTCCCTTAGATTACAAATCAGTGTTGTCACAGACTATGATAACTATGAGTGTATTGGAATTCTGTCAAGCTTCACCCGATGCAGCTAAGCATTTTCGTCACCTTGAAACGAGAGAGAATAAGAAAAGAGGAAGAAAGAGAACCGGCAATACAAAAGCTGATGTTGGCAAAATAGATTATCCAATAAGCCAATTAAAATGTAAGGAACCTCTGAAGTCGAAAGGGATTCCGAGAGAGGCCAGACCATTCAGATTAAATACTGCTTGCATCATTAGCAATCAAAAGACTAGAGTGACCTTTCAGAGGGGTACGGTACAGGCAGACCAAGGCTCAGACCTTAATTTAATATCGAACTCCTTAGTGAATGATCTAAAGCTTGAAAGACGAAGCTTGAATGGTCTGATGGGATTTTCAATGCAAACCGCTGACGGTTCTATCACTCAGCTTAATGATTTTGCCGTCCTAATCGTTGGTGTTGGGAATATATACCGGAAGATTCATGCATTTATCCGCCCTGAATTGCCAAATCAGCCTGACTCAACTTCCCTTCTTCTCGGACTTCCTTGGTTGTATAGTGTAGATGCTACTATAAAAATTCGAGATTTCTCACTGACCATTGGAGATCCTATAGATGATAAATATCGAGAAAAAGAAAGGGTAGTTGTAAAACCGCCCAAATGGGAACCACATCCAAATCATAAATTACTACTAAGTCCAGCCAACTATGATATCCTATTTAAAGCAAATGATCCGAAAAAGTTAAGGAATATTACTCCAGTAGTGACGCTGATGAGGATTCATCCGACTTTAGTTCAGATAATTCGGGAAACTAGAGAGTCCTGGGCATGATTATAAAGTGCATTCTAGTAATCCCTCAGTTTTTCAGAACAACTTGAGTTCTGAGCCAAACCTAGATAATTTACCTTTTAATAAACTTCAATCTCAGACAGTAATTAGTACTGGTCTACCGGTTTCCTCATCCCCCATATATGGCTTACATTCAACTAAACTTTCATTAAATCCTCAACCAAATTTATCAAAAATTATACCATACCCTGAATATAATTCTTGGGAAGAATATATATCAAAGATTATATCCATGAAATTTTCCTGGAACCTTTCAAGCTGCCTATGGCCTGAAATAATTTTTCATTGCAAAGTACTCCATATTCCATTCGCTAAGCAGAATCAAATTGACACTGAATCCCTTTTAGCAACTTTAAATTACAACAATAGTCATAATATCAATATCCCATTTCCCACCACTAGAAGACCCTGTGTCCGAAAAATTTCAGAAGAGCCTATAGATGTGATTAATAAGTGGTTCGCTACTTGTGGAGTTAAGTTGGGCTCCCAATTAACTAGAGAAACAAATCAAAACTTAATGCTAAGGCTATTATACACTTATCGAGATCTGCACGCCGATAAACTAGAGGATATGCCACCGACATATCTATATGTACATAAAATTAAAATTAAGGCAGGTACCAAGCCATGGAATAAACGAAAACAAAAAAGGTGGCCAGCAGACAAGAAATGGTGGCTACATAAAATTGTGGCAGAAGGAGTGGCTTGCAAAATGTACGAATCAACTATTGCGGCGAATGGACAGTTTTCGGAGTGGAATGCACAAGCAGTGCTAGTAGACAAGACCTCAGATCCTGAATGGGGCGCGGAACCTAGGATAACCTTCAATTACAGAAACGTCAAGAAAGACTTACCAGGTGCAAGGATGCCTTTGATATCAACCATTCATGAATTTTTAGACGACCCAAAATGGAAATTCTTTTGCCAGTTTGATTTCAAGCACTCATATTGGAGTATTTTGTTAGACCAAAAATCAAGACACTACCTGGCTTTTACTTTGGATGATCTGCAACAAATGCAACCTACCCGCGTACCTCAAGGGTCAGCAAGCGCCACTTTTGGTCTTTGTGAAGCTCTGCGGATTGTATTTGGGGACATACCTCCACTTCCAGATGGACAGAAATTACTAGATGGGTCTTATGGCAGCTTTCATTCATTGTTAAGATCAGATAGCCCAAATGAGAGAGCCCATATGAGCTTCTATTTGGATGATATATTTGCTGCCTTCTCAGATTTCGATGAAGCTTTTGTCTGGTTGAAAGATTTATTCTTTCCTAGAGTTGTCTGGAGCCGATTTAAACTTTCGTTCAAAAAGGTCTTTTTGTTCATGGAGTCAATCGTTGCATTAGGAGTTCAGTATTTTGCTGGAGGTGCGTCAGGAGCAAAGCCTGCACGTGCAGAGAAAATACGATCTTGGCCTGTACCAACTGACGTAGAAAAAGTGAGAGCATTTTTAGCTTCTGTACAAATAACAAAGCCATGGGTCAAAAACTTCAGTGAGATTTCTCGCCCACTTACGCGTCTGGTCGGTAATGTAGAATGGGTTTGGGGACCGTCAGAGCAAGTTTCATTTCAACTTCTTAGAGAACTTTGTTCCTCGTCTACTGAAAGATATGGGTATGATCCTGAAAAAACAGCTTATATGTACACTGATGCTAGTAAGTATGGAACCGGGTGTGTTATCATACAGTACCACGATATGAAAGGAGTCCTAACTGCAAGACCTACCTTATATGATAGTACTTTGTTAAATAAGACACAAAGGAACTATGGCACGTATAAACGGGAGTTACTAGCAATTGTTACTTACGCGAAAAAGTACTCATATATGTTCGCAGGGAAACGAGGGAAGGTTATGACTGACCATAAACCCTTCACAAGTTTTTTGGAGTCACCCTATGTGGAAGGAATATACGCGAGATGGAATGCTGATCTTTCAGTTTTGAATGTAGATATTGAGTATATTTTAGGAACAAGGAACGTTATTGCAGACGCATTATCACGTACGATTTTTCCAGATCCTGATTATGAGCCGGACGATATCTTATTAGATCATGGAAAAATGGAACAATCAATTGGTGGTGTTACGGATTGGGTGTAGAAGGATGGCGTTGGGGGTTATGCAGATTTTGTAGCAAAACAGAGGGAGAGGGACCTCAAAGCTGCTCCAAATGATATTTTCAGATCAAATTTATATGATCGAGAAGATGTCACCATGGCAAATTTAGTTTCATTTTCGATGGAGGATCGGGAAGTGATAGAAGTTTACTCGGCTGAAACAAATACAAACGATTACGCTTTGGACCCCTGGTACTCTGATATCTATAACTATATAAGTTATGGCCGCTATAATAAGAACATGGATAGAGTTCAACTTAGGGCATTGTTACAAAAATGTACATTCTATAGGATCGAGGAGGAAATAGTTTTCCGGGTATGCTCAGGGGAAAGAAGGAGATGTGTGCTCCAGAAAGAAGTTTCAAAAATTCTGACTATGGCTCACGATAAGGGAGGACACTGTAGCACAGAACAAACTCTGAAGCATCTGAGAGAATACTATTGGCCGAAAATGGCATCGGATGTTAGAAAATATGTTCTCGGTTGCCTAAGGTGTGCGAAGCATGGAGTTCAAAGCCGGAATATAACTCAAAGCTCAGCTCGAGTAACAGCTCCTTTTGTACTAATAGGAATGGACTTCATTGGGCATCTACCAGATGTTGATTTGGATGTACATGAAGCTAGAGCTCGTCTATGGCCTCACTTGTCAGATATTCATGCGTAATTTAGTAGCGCTTATGGCCCCTTTTATGATGGTTATCTATTTGTTGCTGGACATCCACCACAGCTATCTACAAAATTTAGGTTTTCCCATGTTCTGGTTGTGATTGACTATTTCTCGAGATTTGTCTGGGCTTTCCCGTGTACAGGAACGTCATCAAGTGAAGTTGTTCGTTGTTTGACCTGACTATTCAGCCATATATCTACTCCAGTTGCAACCTATTCGGATAACCAACCATTTGGGAGTAAAGTGGTGAAGAATTTTCTTGAAGGTTTGGGTGTAATACCTATACCAGCACCAGTAGGAGCTGACCGGTCTGTTGGAATGGTTGAAAAGCATAATGATTTAGTTGAGAGAGTACTCAAGAAAGGGTTTGGTGTATGGCCTTTAGAATTACAAGACGTAGTGAAAGCTCTGAACAGTAGGGTAATTAAAAATCTTGGGTATACACCACATGAAATTCTTTATGGGTTTCAACCAATAAAGCCAATCAGCCAAGTGTGTCCTGCGAACTTGATTGAACTGCAAAAATCCATGCGAAATCTAGAAGTAGCAGATTGTGAAAGTGATATGTGTATGGCCCAGTTAAATTTTATTGTTAGAAGACATCAATTGAGAAAGCACACCATCAGTAACGATGATTGGAAGCGGAAAGTTCAAAAAGATAGGCATGATTCTGGAGTAAATGGCTCTTCTGGCTTCGATCCGGGCTCATTGGTTATGCTGTATGACGAAGCTCAGGCGAAAAAGAAACTCCATGCATCCTATAGAGGTCTATTTGTTGTTAAGAGTTACGGGGGAGACCATAAACGAAGTTACATCTTGAGACAAATAAATGGAAAACCTATTTACCGAACCTTCCATGGTGATCAGCTAAAGCTTTTTAAACCTAGAGAGGGTTATCTTATTCCAAGTCATGAAGAGAGTCATCCTGCATATCAAAACATTCGTGGGAAAAATACTCATTCTAAGCTCCCTAAAACCCCAATAGGATACTAATTGAAGGGCCTAAATTTGTCAAAAATTTACTCTTATTTTAATCTGATCAAACTATCATTATACCAGCAAAATATATTTGTTTGGTTTCTATTTCTCTTGTGAAGTTAAAAACTAATAATTGAAAGACAAGATGGGCTAGCTACGTGGTTCTGGATATTTACGGAAACGGCTGTCAACTGATACTAACTCACTAATATGTTCCGGAGTGTGATAAAACGAAGTTTGTTATGTTTATTCAATGTTATTAGTTTCGTATAAAAAGAAAACTATCTATAACTACAGGTAACAGTACATTTATACATGAAAGATCCTTAGCCCCGTCCGTACTGTAACCCAGGTGATATTGTTTATATTATTATGTAGGCAATACAATGATGCTAATCTTAGTTGCTACAGCAACTATATTCGCTTAGGTTTACGCCTAAGCATAAAACACGGTCAAACCGTGACACGGAGTGAGCTCTATACAAGCTAATAAGCGACTCGAATTTGACAAGTAGTAATCCCGTTTGAGGGATCTTTTCTTTAGTTACTTTGTTTTACTGTGTATAACTGTTTTAATTTTATGGAGGACATTTGAGTTTTATCGAGAGAGAATTGAAGAATGCCTGGCGGCATTCTAAAAATATGTTTCGGGGTAGAAAGTCAGGTGACTCTACTTAAACAGTTTAGCGTACAGAGGGCCGTGTTAGCGTGTTGACATAAATGTAAATAGAAACCGTAAATAGACTAGAGAGAAGATACAACCTACTCTTGATAGAAGCAGTCTTTCTGCTACAAGGTGATAGCATTAACATTGCAGTCATAACCAAATGATATTGAGGTTAACAAATTAAGATGAATGAGGACCAATTTTTATCACCTAGTATAATGTCTTTTTGTTACGGTTTGACCGTTTATATAAGCTTAGGTGGTTACCTAAGCAATCATGTGACATTGTAGATATATATAATTTAGATTCGTAGATGATTTAGATCTTCATAGTTAATAAATAATCAGACTTAGATGTTAACCAGCTCGGTACCCGTCACACTTTTACTAAGAAGAAGAAGGAACATATAAGGGCAGCACAGGTACAATTAGTTTCTTCCCCATAGATAGAAAATAAATTACCATCACTCATTCAAATGCAAATTGCTTCCAATAGTTGATCTGTGACAGAAGCCTTGAGGTAAACCATAGAATATAGCTACTGAGGCTAATTTTGTTGCATCTAGGGTGATATTGGCTTCGCGTTGAGTTATGAATAATAAAATCTATCTTATTATGTTAAGGGGCCAACCTTACTCACGTAGCTAGAGGCCGAGACTGCCTTTTTGGACTCTGATATCTCTTGTTACAATGCCTGCAATTTTTTTAATAGCCCATGCAGCTCGAATATCACATACTAGGGCTGTTTTAAGATTAGTGGCCGAGTGACGTGGAATTGCGCTACATTGGTCGTGGGCGAAGATTTGATGTTTCATTGCTATGAAAGAAATTCGGCAGGCTTTCAAACGCTCGAGAGCTTTTCAAAGGCAGGAGGGGAGGGCAATGAGTCGATAAGATATAGCTAGAGCCCAATTTCAATTCCCAGCCATGGGGATAATAATGACTTTAATTTTTTCGAAGGTTTTAGAGTGTATGCCTATATTGTTCCATTTATGAAATAATTATGATATTCTCCGCCCAAGCAGCGGTCAGGCATGTGTGATTGTAGTTGCCGTGATATCATCCGGTCTAGGGGTAGAAGATGGCAGTATGATTTGTTTTTTTCCTTGACCTGTCAATGGGGTCTAGAAGAGGATACGCAAGGCTACAATCAGTACATCCAGTAAGATATCTTCACTTCCTATGTGTCAACTTAGAAGAACTTCGTGTGAAAGCTGAGTTTTGGCTCTTGGGAAGGATACTGATCCTTCACGGTCTATGAGAGGCGGGGAGTAGTATTGAGGGATTGTGATATACCATTTGACGACTTGTGATGCATCTCTTAAATTGGATAAATTGTCAATTTAAGATCTCCAGTAATTACACTTTACTTTCTTAAAAGTTTTGCCAAATACTCTTTTCTTATTAAATGAGGGGCTACTGCTTCTATGAGCACGATAGTAATCCCGGTGTGCAATAGTGCACTCTGTAGTCAACGATGATTCCCGATGTTGTTTTGCGCTTGTTATTGGGCATGTGGCTCGAAGGGAGATTGTGAGGACGTCTGAGATCGAATATGCTTCTCTTTCGGGGTCTTAATATAAGGAGCCATTAATAGTCCATTGAATGTGATATAGAATAACTCCCATTCGCAAGCTGCTTGTAGAAATCAATCTGAGGACTCGAGCTCTTGGCCTGTGACAGATAAATGATTCACTAGAGTTCAATGATCTGAACCTGTCTCTAAATCTTGTCGCAATACGCAATGTACGACTACGGTTGATCGCACAAAACAGAAGTCTAGAATTGCCTCGGTATCATGTTAAGGTTTTTATCATCTTTCATTAATATAGGCCCCGTGAAACTGTCCATTCAAGCAAAGAGTCTCTAATGGATGGGTGACTACTAGCTGACGGGTCCCATGCTGTAAAGTGTATATTTGAGTCATCGGCAAGAATATCCGGTTGATCAAAGAGAGTTAAAAGAAACCGTAGGCCTTCGTCTGGATCTGTAGAGCTGAGCCGGGCATTGTATATATTCTAATAGTCAATTTTTCGTTTACCCCAACGTATGATATTGTAAAACGGAAAAGATATAAACTTGAGTATTTTTCAGATTGAAATGTCTGCTCATCAAAGGTTCTATCGTAGGTCTATATATACATAAAATCATCATTACCATTCTCTCATCATATGATCTCATACTATCAATCTATCTTTCTACTCGCAGCCTCGTTTCAACACCTCATTAACCCTGAACATTATTCAGGCAGCTTCCGAGTTATTATAACACTAATAGTGCGTCATACTTAATAAATAAGTTGAATTTTGCGAAGAGTTAAAGCCTCACAGTAGTTGTTGAGTATATATCGGTAGTCCCGAGAACATTGAAGTTTTATTGCGTAGCTAAGGTTTATATGACGTTTTACTATTTTTAAAGTAGGCGAACTTTTAAGCGAGTGACTTTGAGTAAGCCCTGCAATATTCGGTTAACAGACTTTTGGTACGACTCGTAAGTAGGTATTTGGCTGGAAAGGTGAGAGTCCTCTCTCTTTCTATGCGTTTGTATGTCATAACTTGAGGTCGCTCTGAACAGTCCAGAAGAGGAGCGAGGGCCTGATAGTTTAGGGGAGTTTTTGTCGTTTTGCGAACGGGACACGTAAATATCTATGGCTTTGTACTAGTACAACATCTGATCTACCCAAGGTTGCAAGTTCGAGAGCAGCATCGTGAGATGAACTACGTTTTTCGACATTTACTTGAAATATACAAAGGTCGTGGGAGGTTTTCTATATATTTCTGCGGATGCGGGTCATTAAATATTCTCTTCCAAGGTATTTGTAATGATCTGGCATGGTTCTACATTAGTCGGCGAAGTAATGATGTCGCCCGTTTGACTTGGGGGAGCGATGAGCTCGATCATATTGGGATTTGAGGGATCTCTTTTCGCGACTAGTTATTCGTTTAGAGAAGTGTTTTGCGTAGGTGGTGCGTTTCTGTAATTTTAGGCTGCTGATAAGCGGCACACCACATTTTGTAACCAGCATTTATTATAGTACGTAATCTTTCCTCATCTGATCAGATAAAAACACCGTTCCTACGAATGAGGCGAGCTAGGCACTCTAGATAATCCGAGCTGTATGCTCCAGTGTAGTTTAAACATTTTTTGGTTTCTGGCATGTACCAGGATGTGACTCGTCTACGCAAAGGCCGGAGCGGAATTTTCATGTACATGAGTTTATGTTATGAAGCCCGTGGCAACGGTCGCATATTTCTATGCGAGGGCGCTCCTCAGCAAGTTTAAGACGGGCAGTCCTTGCAAAAATACAAATCTGTGATGGAACATTTGTAATAGCTTTCTCGGCAAATATATTATGAGGAGTACAATCATTATTGGTAGACTCCAAAGAGCGTTTGGTCTAATACATCACGAATATAAAGGCTATATCGATATTTGTTAGACTCAACTCATTTTTAATATCTACTGATGGGAGAGGTTCTGAGAGGCCAGCAGTATTATATCCATATTCAGGAACCGGACTTAATAAAAATGCGTGTCGCATTTCTTATTTTTCAACTATGACAGCACCTGTCAGAAGTTGGAGAAGTTATGAGGCGGCCAGAAGGTCTTGAGCAAGCGTTTGCGATGGGGCGACGAGTGCTATTCCAGAAGGAACTATTCTAACGTCTTTTATCAGCCCCGGACTAGGTAGGAGACTACGAATCTTCGTGCGGGCTAGGTATGTGTCCATGATTCGGAGTGGGTGGCTTTGCAGTAGTCGAGCAATAATTCTCATTTTTGGTCTCATACTTTTAGTTTTCGGATTTTTGACACTCATTTTGAGAAGTGAATAGGAAAGTAAGTTTCCATTTGCAACAGCTCTGGCATGTGAGATGGATTTTTTGTTGGGATCTTTGTCGTCACTTTTCCTTGAAGGTTCTTTCTGTTGAATTTATGAAGTAATTGATACCTGGGTGGGCTTATTGATAAGGTTTTCATTTTGTGGTGTCGAGGGGAGTTCGTCTAATACTGCAGATACGGCTTTAACTCTAGCTGCACATCATGTCGTTACAGCTTTTAGATCCGCTGCAATTTCAATAGGCAGTTGTCGTAGGCGTTGAGCTCCGGCGTTTTACTACGCTAATGAAGCGGTTGCATGTTCATTTGTATCGAAAGTGGATTGAAATTGGGCTTGTAAGGGGTCGGCGGTGTAGAGATGCTTCTTAAGACCTCTTGATTCGTAGTCCTCAGAGTTAGTGTAAATAGATTGGTTGAGACCTATAGATGGTTGGCCTTGGATTTGTTTCTGTATTTGGGTAGATGTATTTCCAGGTTCTTTTGCCACAGATTGTTATGGGGACAAGGATATAGGCAAAGGTGTTGTAGCCATTGGGGGAAGAGAAGAAAAGGGATCGTCGTCCATTTCAGCATCTGAGTACTCATTTTCTGAGTCTGCTAACATATTTGCCAGCATATCGCCGGTATCGGTATCGATTTTTCTGGTAATCGCTGCTGCAATTGCCTTATTACTCAAGTGGGTGGAAGTCTGCTTCAAATTTTTTGTGGCGTAGGAGTTAATTTGATTAGTTATGAGACCTGAATGAATCTTATTACGCCTAAAAGGCGGCATTTTATCTAAGAAATCGATCGCATTCGATATATTTGAAGTGTTGTCCTATTAATTAAGCATTTGGGCGCGATGGGATCATGCGATAATGCGATAATGCGGTTTGCCGGAGAGCCGAAGCGATTACGGTTAGAACTTGAACTGTAGATAATCTTTAAGCTAGTGCGACTCTAACTCCTGATGCAAGATCTGCTCCACATAAAAAAATTACCCTGGTAATAAAGAAGGGAAGAGCCTCGGATTAAGTCAATATCCGGAGCCGTTGATATACTCTAGTGGGAAATTATTTGGTATGCCAGCACTTGATCCAGCAGGATGACTCAAGATTCTGATGTCTCCAATGCTGCGAAAAGAAGTAGATCAGATGAAGATGGTTATTAATCTAGAGCTTTAGTATCATGGATACTGCTAACAAAAATCAAGGCTCTTCCTCTGACGATGACGATATGGGACCACAACTTCCATCAGAGAATGCGCCCGCCAAAAAACGCCGGAAACTACCTTATGAAAAGCTTTACATTTCAGCTCTCCCAAAATCAATTCGTTACTCGAAATCTCTTATGCATAAAGAACAAATTCTTTTCATTACAATGACACCATTAACTGATTTTCTCATTACAAGTTCAGTAGATGGGGTCGTCAAATTTTGGAAAAAGGTATCAGAAGGGATTGAATTTGTAAAAGAGTATCGAGCTCATACTGGAGAAATAAAAAGTGTGTCTTCTAGCACAGATGGCAGGTGGTTCGCATCAACTGGGGCAGATAAAACTATTAAAATATTTGATGTTGTTACGTTTGACCTCTTATCAATGATTACAATAGAATTTACCCCCAAATGCGTATGTTGGATTCATAAAAAAGGAGCTTCTCAAGCTTTGCTAGCAGTATCAAATGAGGCAAATCCATATATACAGATTTATGATGGTGGGGGAGACATCCAAACACCAGTTCATACCATTACTCGTTTACACCGTAGTATCGTGACTTTGATGGCATTTAACGATACCTATGATTGTGTTATTTCAGTTGATGACAGTAGCATGATCGAGTACTGGAGTCCACGTGAGAACTACGAAAAACCGAACAATGTATTTAACTTCAAAAGCTCTACTGATTTGTTTGAGTTCAAAAAAAATAAAGTAACTCCAACTTCAATTACAATGTCGCCTTCAGGCTCACAATTTTGTATAACATCGTATCCTGATAGGAGGATACGTTTATTTAACTTTCTCACAGGAAAGCTTTATCGTACGTATGATGAGTCTCTCCAAACTATTGAAGAAATGCAACAAGCTGGTACGGCCCTGCAGAAGCTTGAAGACGTTGAATTCGGTCGGCGCTTGGCAACAGAAAGAGAACTTGGTGATCCAGCCCTACGAAGTAAGGCAAATGTGATCTTTGACGAAACTGGGAACTTTATTCTATATGGCTCAATTCTTGGTATCAAAGTAATAAATACGTACACAAATCACGTAGTTAAAGCTTATGGAAAAGATGAGAACTTTAGATCCCTCAATCTTGCTATGTATCAGGGCCAACCGCAAAAAAAAGGAATTACAACTGTCGCCATGGCGGCATCTAATAATCCATTGTTACAAGAATCAGAGGTTCGAGATCCTATTCTTTTCACAACTGCTGTCGGAAAAGTTCGATTCTATATGTACACTAATGATGAAAATATTTCCAAAGCAGAGAGAGATGTGCTTAATGAAAAGCCCAAAAATGCAAAATTGAGAAAGGTTACAGAAACGAAAGCTCCTGAGAGTGGAACTGCCGCCATAATTCATACAACCTATGGTGACATCCATATTCGCTTATTCCCTGATGCAGCTCCAAAAGCAGTGGAAAATTTTGTTGTCCATTCCAAGAATGGATACTATAATAATACTATTTTTCATCGAGTCATTCGAAAATTCATGATTCAATGCGGTGATCCTCTAGGTGATGGGACGGGTGGTGAAAGTATTTGGGGGAAAGAATTCGTTGACGAGTTCAGCACCCTCAAACATGATAAGCCGTACACAGTAAGTATGGCCAATGCAGGCCCGAATACTAACGGTAGTCAGTTCTTCATAACTACTGAGAAAACCGTAAGTCAAAAAAGATTCAAACCCACAATCTCTTTTTACTGGAAAATTTATCTAACTAATTGCCAGCCATGGTTGGACAACAAACATACAATATTTGCACGAGCTATTCAAGGTCTTGATGTGATTCATAAAATTGAAAACGCAAGAGTATATAAGGAGAAACCAGAAGTAGACATCAAGATAGTTAATATAGAAATAATATAGATGTACAAGAGAATTCCTATCGCTTTCGTTGTGAGGTCGATTGTTTCATGTGATTTCCTTATTTTACAGTTTAAACTGTCTAATGCAACAACATACCTTCATTTTCCGTTATGACCTAAGATGGGTTTTACTATACTCACCCATTCATGATCTTCACGACTATTGTAACAGCATTCTCATCTAACAAACCTGATGGACACTTTTGAGATGTTACGGACTTTCTGGTCATTCTAGTTTCATCCATATTGCTAATTAAAATGTATAACTCCCCGTGGGTAGAATTAAATAAGTATAACAAAAGCTGAATGATAATGTGACGATCAGTCGCTTCTGATCTACGGGGTATCTCCCTAAATTAGATATAGTTTGAGTGTTATTCTGGAGTTAGTATGATGTCTATTTCCCACCTACCGAAAAATTTAACCCCATTTAGGGTAAAAGATCCAGTTACAGCAATTTTTCAAGGTTCTTTGATGGTGGATAAACACACACCAGAATCTTTAGCGAGTATCCAATCCACAATAGATTTTTCCTGTTCTGGACATAATCACTGCAAGTCACAAGTCCTGATAAATTAGCCTGCGCCATATATACCTAGCCAGCTGATCATTTAAAGTCGATCGGGGGACAATCCATGCCTTGGCAGCCGCCAGTGTATTGGAATAAATGTTGACGAGATAATCCTAGACAGCTGATTAAATTTAACCTTTGTCACAAATCATGTCAAAACCGTCTTTCAACCTTGATAATCTCTCTTATAAGCAGCCAATTGTCTATTATAAACTGAAAGTATGCATAAACAAATTTGAAGACCTAAATTTTGATGAGATGCACTTATGCTTCAGAAACCAATGTTAGACGTCTCTCTTACGTAACATACCTCCATATATGCCTCCATTTTCCCATAAGTATGTACCGCACAATAAATGATTGAATTTGTTCGATTCAAATCAACCATTTGAAATTATATATCCTGCAGTATTCCTATGTACTATGACGTGTTAATATCAGTTTTTGATGTTTTGAAGGGAGACATATTTACACTGGCACGCACAGACTGTAGAAGAATAATCAAATATCGTAAGGAAAGTGATTTTCTACAACAGTAAAGTAAGTTGCCTCGTCTCCATGGTCCGACCTTCTTTATCTCATTGATAATCTCGTGCCTATTCTTTGAATGAGCGACCACAGTTCGATGGGTGTTGCTAGTCTATCATTAAAATCACCATGGACCTTACAGAGAAGTTGAAGATAAGCAGCACAGATCCTAAGTTTTAGAAAACCCACATGCGAATCAGGCGCTATAAGCAGCTGAATATGGGTCCAGAATCTCCGCAATGATTGGTCAAAATCGAATGGACCAACCAGCACACAAAATCAAAATCCTATGTTGTGACTAAATCCGATAGCGAGTCTGACACTTGAACGTAGAAAATTTAGATCGCATTAGAAATAGGCTAGATGGTAACACTGGTACCCCTCGTTGCGGGTCCGAATATATTTGTTATAGAGATTCTTTTAGCAGATATAAAGCAGGGCGGGTTTTTCCGTTAGACATCTGAACCCATCCTATTGTTAGACTCTGTAAGTAAATATATCTTCCATAATATTTGAGTATAATTCTCACATTATGCCTATCAAATCCACCTATCAGGATATCCATATTCCAAGTGTTGACTTGTGGACGTTCCTTTTTGAGCGCCAGGATAGAGAGTTTCCCGACCATAAAGGTAAAATATTTTTATTGGCTCCTCAAGTGATATCAACCTAATTTATATGTTTGGTTAGTCATTCTTGTTGATCCTGATACGAATCGCGATTATACATATGATCAAGTTCGAAGAACGGCCCAATTATTTGGAAGGAATATAAAGGCAATTTGGGACTGGAAGCTTGGTGATGTATTGGCTTTATATTCACCAAATCATATAGATACGCCATCAATTATATGGGGAACTTTTTGGGCAGGCGGCGTGCTGTCACCAGCAAATCCAAATTATACTCATGATGAACTAGTATTTCAGCTAAAAGATTCGGGGGCTAAAGCACTCATCACTCAGAAGTCATGCTTAGAAGTTGCACAGAAAGCTTGTCAAGAAGTGGGGATTGACAGCAGTCGAATAATCTTAATCGGTGACGAGAGAGATGGCAGCACACAATTCAAACACTTCCAAGACTTTTTAGGCCTTCGGACTACTAAGAATGTTACTCGAACAGTTGTTGACCCCAAAAAAGATTTAGCCTTTTTAGTTTATAGCAGTGGCACTACCGGTCGTCCAAAAGGGGTCATGTTATCTCATTCAAACATTGTATCGGATGTGTTAATGACACAAGCAGTTGAAGAAAATAAGCTTCACTGGAACGGGGGATTTAATAATGAGGGTGATAAGGCAGTTGGGCTTCTACCTTTCTTTCATATATACGTAAGCCATAGTCCTCTATATATATATATGTATATATATATTACCTATGCTACAATATCTAACATAGATAGGGCCTACTAAGTATAGTTCATCACTCAATCTACTTAGGCCTATGTATGGTAGTAATTCAAAAGTTTGATTTTGAGAGATTTTGCGCGGTAATTCAACAATATCGTATCACATATGCCAATATTGTACCGCCAATAGTTCTACTTCTGGCGAAATCACCTATTGTATCTCGTTACGACCTCTCATCATTACGAATGCTAAATTCTGGGGCTGCACCACTGACCCGAGAATTAGTAGAAGCTCTTTATGCGCGAATAAAGGTACCAGTAAAACAAGGCTATGGACTCACAGAGACTTCTCCCGTGACACATATACAGCCCTGGGGAAAATGGCATTCAACTATTGGATCTGTGGGATCTCTATTACCAAATTTAACAGCCAAGTACGTTTCAGAAGACGGCAAAGAAGTGTCGGTGGGGCAGATCGGGGAACTATGGGTCAAAGGCCCAAATATCTTTCTTGGCTATATAAACAATGAAGAAGCAACTAGAAACGCCATGAGTGAAGATGGGTATTTTAAAACGGGTGATGTCGGATATCAAGACGAATTTGGTAATTTCTATATTACAGATCGAAGCAAAGAATTAATTAAGTATAAGGGCTTTCAAGTAGCTCCTGCTGAACTAGAAGGTATATTGATTAGCCACCCAAATATCGAAGATGCGGCTGTAATAGGAATCCAGGACGACAACCTAGCAACAGAACTCCCACGCGCTTACATAGTATTAAGGCAAAGTGTAGAGCCGAATGGAGAGGCAGAAAAAATCATGGATTGGCTCAAAGGAAAAGTTGCAAACCACAAACAACTTAGGGGTGGGGTGAAATTTGTGAAAGAGATTCCAAAGACAAATAGTGGGAAGATCTTGAGGAGAATTTTGAAGGAACAAGCTAAAGCTGAGTTTCTACAAGTGCAGCGACAATCGAAATTATGAGGATATTAAAAAGTATCCCAAATACTTCAATATCTCGCGCGAAATGATTCCATTGGCGCACCTAACAAATATTTAAAATGTGACTACTCATTCGTTGATATGATTTAAAATAAAGCAAGGAAAGTAGAATATTTTTGATGTGTTTTTGAGCGAAAGAGCCCTGAAGCTTTGTAGATAAGCAAGTTAATGTTATATAGGAGTGAAATAATGCCATTCCACGTTTGAAAAAAATAAAATTATTAACATGCAGATTTTAAGGCTAGAAAAGATAATACACTCGTTCATGTTTAAAGTTTGAAAGAAAATCTAAAATCCAATTTCTTTACCATAATTAATGATAATATAATACATGTTGATCGGTGGTAACTTGGAGAATAATGATGAAAATAACATGAGAGTTTTCCCTACGAAGAACCACTCTCCAGAAATATTCGCTTATTGTGCTTAGCAAAGTGGGCTGTAAAGCTCGCTATCGCAGAAACAAATATTTGGATAGCTGGTTGCTTCTAGATAGCATAAGGATAGAATGGAAAGAGACCAAGCTGCGTAAATAATGAAGATTCGGAATGTCGGCGAATCACTTTATGGGTACGCTAGCAAACTTTAAACGAAACCAATCATATATAACATCGCCGGGATGGATAAGCTTTCCTCCGAACAAGTCAAGGTACGCTACAATTGCGAGTCCAATCGACTACCTGTCAAAAATGTGCCATAGTACCTATAAAGATTTTTGGAGCTGTATAGACTCTTGTATGGCCGATATGCCAGGAAATTATTTTTTTTTGATATAGATAATTTGATGTGACTAGTTTTTGTAGATATCCCTGGTGACCGCAGGTCGCGCAGGGACGCCAATCGTCGCCCCATAGCAGGCACCAGGCCGGGATACTATCCTGTGAGCCTGCTCGGCGTTAACCACAATAATAATAATAATAATAATAATAATAATAATAATAATAATAATAATAATAATAATAATAATAATAATAATAATAATAATAATAATAATTATAATAAAGGAAGAACAGCTACAATCATTTAAATCGTCAAGTCTTTCTTAGAAGATAGATCTACCCCAATAATCCTAGGCACTTTCAAAGGCGACTAAATCCAGACCAGTTGTCAGGGACTGTTCTAGAGCCCCACATTAAAGGGTGGCGGAGTGTTTCCACTGGGTAAAGTTACTAATTAATTATATTTGATAATGTTCTATCGCGTAAAAAATCTACGTGTTTCTGTATTGTTCTATCGAATTACAAAATCGGTACTGCCTCGGCTGATACCCTGGTAAGGTTCATGTATATAAAGAAGTTTCCTTCCATTTCAGATTTAACCAGACTTGAGTCTTGTATTCTTATCTTGTCACTAGTTTTTTTCACGAGAAATTATCTAGAACTTATTCTTGTTCTGTTGGAAATTGTGTATTGGTTCTAAAAGGAATATCTTTTGGAATATTGGCACAAAGTTTTTAAAGACGTTCTCAAGGAAAAAATGTAAATAATTCTTGTAAAATAAAAAATTAAGAATCTATATATTGAAAATATATCTATCAGACAGTAGGAAATTGTGTCGATATATATACATAAATCGCAGCCTATACAAAGGCGTATACTCAATTGTAACAGCAGTGTTCTAAACTCGTATAATAGATTGACTCGTATGAATGCTGGTTTGACCGTTTCACATCCTTACCCGAGCTCGCTTATGGTTAATGACTTATTTTTCCATCCCGAAACAAATTAACAGTATTACATGGTCTTAACTTACAACATGTTCATAGCTTTGAGAAATCTATCATATATATATCGACCTTGTCCTGATCTAAGTCTTGCTCTTGTCCTCGCTTATGTCTATCAGAATTTCCGATAACACTGTTACTCTGCCAACGCTACAGCCCCTGACACTACTCAGATCTCTCCAAGTTACAAAATGTCCGACTTACCAAAAGTAGAAGTTATTAACGTCCTTGATGATCTAGCAAAGGTCACAAATGCAACATAGTTTTTAAATCGAGTGCAGAACAATCCTGAGCTTGTTTTTGAGGCAGTGAAAACACTAGCGCCACTAAGTGTTGGAGAAGATATTGCCGCTTCACAATTAGAGAAAGCACTTTAGAAAATACTTGAAAAGGAGCAGCAATTACTCGACTCTGCAAAGGAGTTTGAAGATGCCAAGAAAAGATTGAAGAATCTTGAAAAATTCACTGGAAACTAATATTTTCCTTGGAAACTGTCCGATGTGTTTATTGGGAAGGTTACAACTTCCCGCTCAAAAGTCAGCTTCCATTCACAGTGGTTCAGTATTTAGTGGAGACAAGATATTATTTCCAATATGGAAAGAGGGAATTCTTTTGAAATTAAGATCAAACATCGACCATTTTCTCACCGATCAATCAAGGATGGCTTTTATTTTATTCAATGCATGACCAAAATTGTCAATCTCATTTGCATGGATATATTAAGCATGGACTGATAAACTTTGAGTCTCTTGACAGTATGATGAATGAACTCACCATTCTTTTCGACGATCCAAATCGTGTCCGAGATGCTATAGCTAGGCTCCACGCGAATAACCAAAGGAATAAACCATTCTCAACTTGGATTGCGGAAATTTGTCGAGATGCTGCCATTGCGGGATACGAAAACACTCGTGAACTTAAAAATATTGTTTTCCTGGATCTAAGCCTCGAACTTCAACAAGCATTAATCTATGAGCGTGATATCTATGCTCTAGATTTCAATGAAGCCATATCCCGACTACAAGATTTAGACAATCGGATTCAAACTTTTTCTCGAAATCTGGCTAGACACAGCACTCGGAGTAATCAGAGTAATTAGCCTAGAATTATACAGTCGCTTTCTCCACCTATCACCACACGCAGGGAGGTGATGCAATGGATCTTTCGGCTGTTAGCTCCCAGCACCGCGGTCCTCTTTCGGATGAGGAAAAATATTGTCGTCGCCAATTAAGTTTATGCTACTGTTGTGGTAAGAAAGGGCACAGAGTCATTAATAACACGGCAAAGACTTCTCATCAAAATAATAGTAATAAATTGAATGATACCTCGGATGAGCACGTTGTAAAGGAGTCGGGAAACGGGATAGCTCCTTGAAAAATCGCTCTGGGAGCTCAAATTGTAATTTAGCATTTTCATCTTTAGCTGTGAATGGGGATTCTTAGGAACAAACGAGTTATTTTGTTGTTAATTGCCTAATTAGTGATTCAGATAAATTCAAGTTTCCTTCTTTTGCTTTAATCGATAGCGGAGCCTCAGTGTTTGGATTTATCGATACTGAATTTGTACGTGACCATGAACTGGAATTTATTCCATTGGAGAGGCCACGCTCCTTGAAAGTCTTCGACGGCACTGAATTAATATCAGGTTAGGTTTCTCATATAGTAAAAATTAGTCTAGACATTGGAGGTTACTTAGAAGTTATTTTGTTGTTTGTCACTACTCTTGCCCACTTTAATATCGTTCTTGGACTTCCTTGGCTTCGATTCCATAATTCTGAGATTCATTAGAATAAGAAGACATTATACTTCAATAAGTTGAAGTGTAAAAGACACATCACTAAGAAGTTTCCAGTCTTAGTTAGCTCTATATCCATAGAAGAAGTATTAAAGCAGAGAAATAGAAATACAAAGGATATAATCAATGAATGTATGATCAATACCGAGTATTTTGACGCTCGAGATTTTGAAGATACTACTATGCAAGGTGAACAAATAATGACCATATCAGTGGAGAATATTGAAGAGGCTTTGAAAGAAAATCCATTGATGAATGTAGCAGAAAAAACTTCCTGAAGTTTGTTATGATTTTTTACCAATTTTTCCTAGGAAAGAAGCTGAAAAACTTCCTCCACAGAGATCTTGTGATCATGAGATAAAACTTAGACCAGGAACAGAGCCTCCTTAGGGGCTATTATATAAAATGTCGAGAGGGGAATTTTTTCTCAAAAGATATCTCAAGGAAAACTTGGAAAGAGGATTCATAAGACCAAGTATATCACCCACATCATCCCCAGTTCTATTCGTGAAGAAGCTAGGAGGTCTCCGCTTCTGTGTTGACTACAGGACCTTAAATGATATGACAATAAAAAATCGTTACCCTATTCCTAAAATTCATGAGACCTCAACCGTTTTAGGCTCTGCTAAGTTTTTTACCAAGTTGGATGTCATATCAGCATTTCATCACATGCGTATCGCTCCGGGGAATGAATATCTCACTTCATTTCGGACTAGATATGGACTCTTCGAGTATAGAGTTATGCCTTTTTGTTTGGCTAACGCACCTAGTTCCTTCCAAAATTTTATCAATGATGCTCTTAAAGGCTATCTTGATGAGTTTTGCGCCAACCTATCCGTTAAGGGAAGAACAGGGAAATATATTTTAAGGTTCAAAGATATCCCAAGGGAGTTACACCGAAACCTGACGAGGGACCAAAGAAATATAGCTATGCAATTAGGAAGTGAACATATTGAGTTCAACTTTTATTTGTTCCGAAGAAAAGTGACCGGAGTAGAGACACCTTGCTGTCCATGCGGTTTCTCCTCTCAAAAAGCCGAACACATGATTATGGCCTGGACCCAGTGGTCGAAAGGAAAAGGAGATTGGTTGAGGAGAGCAAAAGATAGATCCTTCCAAGCAATGATAAAAATTCATGAAGATATAGCTCGGATCACCTAGTAGATCTTGAACGAAGGATGGATCGAACAGTCTCGGCTAGCAAGGAACGTTGAAGCTGCGATAGCTGATAGAAAACTGAACCAGAATAAGGGAGAAGGTTGATATAAGAGAGAGGCTCTAATACATAGGCAGATGGTACCAGTGCATTTCCAATAGGTAAAAACCATAGATCAAATGGGGTAGTTAGAGAGGGACTTCACTAGTTAAGTTTCCCTCTCATGTAAAGAATGAAGTAGATAGCACCTGCATGGGCCACTCAGGCGCCGAATCGGATTAAATGAAATGAAATCAATAGTAATAAAAAAACATTTTGAACTCTGAGAGCTTGAGATTACTATCTGACGCAGTAAATTCGATTGTTTACTTATTTATTTACTATCTGTACCAAAATCGAATGCAATTCTCCATATACTTTAATGAATTTAGTGTAGGTTAGTTGCGAGGGGCAGACTTAAGTTTGCATCAAAAAACAAGCAGCTTCAAGATTGTCAAGAAAAATCCAGATACTATTTGTAAAGTGGGCTAGGAGAAGGGATAGTGATTCTTTTACTGCTCAAACAGTTTTAGTCACTTCAGCATCAAGTGTGGAGAGAGCGGGACTTATTGAGATGCAACTTTCTCCTTACAATCTGACCCGCTTGATAAATCATTATTACCACCACTAACTTTAGGATTGGATTAAGTTTCTACATAGCTAGCATCTGTTTAGGCTACGAGATCTTGATGAGGAATATAACTCGGTAGTGGAAATGGCTAGCACGAGACTCGCTTGACGCTAGCCTGCCAGTTTTCCGCCCTTGCCCATAGGGGTAGAATAAGTGGGTCAATATTTTCTACCTTTGGGAGACTAAGGGTTCAAGTAGACAAGCGTGAAATACATAGATTAGTTATCCATACCCATGAAATCCTTTTCTTTAGTGGATGTTTGTAATCTAAGCGATGTATGCGTTCAATTGCTTGACCAGATTTCTTATTTAGTTCAAGTTCAAGTTCCGGAAGAGGAGGACCTACCTCTCCAAAAAGTGTAGAGTAAGGAGGTGTTCAACATACTGGAAGAATGACTCTAGTGTTCGTTAAGAAAACCTTGCGGATATGTGATACATGGCCACAAACACGGTTCGAGATTGACCGGCTCTGTTGTGATGTTCTTCTTAGTCCTGGCCACTAAGTTTCAGCAGCAAAAAGGGCTACTGATACTACATAGGACAAGACAGCCTTACGGATGAGAATTGGGGACCAGCTTCTTGAAGTGTTCGAAAGACTACGAAGTGCATTAGCTACTTTTAATGCTTTGTCTATCAGTATTCGTACATGCCATTTGAATGACAGAGTTTTGTCAAATTAGACTCCAAGCCATCTAGTATAAAGAAGAGTAATATTTTTAGTGATAGTCAAATTTCCTTGCTTAACAGAAGGGGTCATTCTTGGGTCTTTATCTAGTCGTTGACGGGGAAAGTGTCGGAACTCAGACTTTGCTGGGTGAAATGTTATGCCTTCGGCTTGGCCACAATCTAGAGCTTCACCTAGCGAGTTGGAGAGGATGGAACTCTTTTTCGGCTAGTGCACTACAAATAGTTAGAATGGCTACGTCGTCAGCGTAATCGAATTTGATGTAGTAATTGCCCATTCTAAACAATGGTGAGGTATAAATCATGAAAAGAATAGGGGATACAGGGGAACACTGAGGTATGCTACATGTTATATCTTGCGATCGACCAATGTCTTGATCAAGAAGAATCTGGACTATTCGGCCTGTAGTGAAGGAACTAAGCCATCAAACGAGGTTTTCGAGCCAACCTTATCACGTAATCTTCTGATTAGTCGTCCAGGCAACAAAGCATCAAAAGCCCCTTTGATATCTAGTGTGAGCATACTTACGGCTTTTCCCTTGTTCAAAGCTCGCTCGATATCGTAAGTTTGTCAGGATGTGAGGTCTACTGCTGATCTGCAGGGAAGAGCACCGAATGGTTGATTTACCAGTAATTTATAACGTATCGATATCCATGCAAGTCGCTTGGCCAGGAGACATTCTAGTCCCTTTCCCATGACTGATAGAAGTGCGATAGGTCTGTAAGACCTAGTAGATGACAAGGATAGTATATCGGAGAAATTTAGGATGCAAGGCAATCCCTAAAAAGTGTCTGGACAAATGGTTCAATAACAGGCCACGCAAACCTAATTATTGAGCTTGGAATTTCGTCAGAGCCGGGTGCTGAATTTCTGGCTCGAAATATAGAGGTTTTAATCTCCTCATTAAGGAGTGGGGAAAATAGAAGATACTGTACGGGAACTGTTGGAGCCTCCATTGGGATATCACAAGCTTCAGCCGCGTTAACGAGGATTTTGTTGAGAAGAATTTCCCTTTTTCCTGCCAATGTTATTATTGGTGGATGATCTGGATATCTTGGATCTCAGAGGGGAGAAGAACAATATGTCCCTCTTGAATTATGCCATTTTACCATCTGAAAAACATCTTTTGCAGTGTTTGCCTTCTTTATTATTGATCGATAGGAGAGTTTGGCCTTTCTGACGATTCTTGGGTATTATTTTCTCACTCTTTTTTGTTCTTCTGTGCTAAGGCTTGACCTTACTTTTCCTTTGAATTCTCGTCGGGCAGTCTTACAGGACTCATTCCACCAGAGATTGCTTTTGCTATGCACAAAAGAGCTATATATGGCTTCAATGTATGCAGTGCGGATAGTTTCCGTCAAGTCTTCAGCTAACTTGTCTAGAGACTCGGTAGTTGGAGACGTAGGGAGAGGGGTAATAGCTTTGCATACAGTAAAGAGTAAATTCTGTTTTGCTTCCGGATATCTATCCCGGCCAATAGTAATTAGAAGTGGTTAGTTATCTGATGTCGCATCGAAGTGAGATGCAACGACGCATTTTGATATTTCCTGGAGAGGGCCCGAGCTTAGGGCAAGATCGAGTACGTTTCCTCAATTATGTGTGGCCTTTTCCAGGGGAGAAATAAGAGACAAAATTTTGTCGTCAAGCCCCTCGATGAAAGTATCTGCTCCTGGAGCAAGGCTTCGCCGACAAGAAGGCTGCCAGCGATGATGTTATGGAATAAATTCACCTTGCAAAAGATGTTTTCCGTTAAAGTAGGTTTGAGGAAGTGTGTAGAGCAATTGGATGGTGCTCTCTCCACAAGTGCTACATAGAGCAATATATATACTAAAAATTTGTAGAGCTTTTCCCCTTTGTGACTGTAATTTTAGACTTATGATATTGTTAGAAGTAGAGTGCACCCATTTAGCCCGAGGGCCGAAACCTCTACGAACGTATGAAATAACTCACGGGCGATTTATTGTCCCATCATCGATAGGAGAAAATGCACTTTACGAGGGATGGTGTTTATAAATCCATCTACTTAGATCACGAAAAATATAAGGTTCTTGTATTAAAACTGTGTCAATTTACTGATGAGCCTGGTTTAGTGCGATTTCATGGGCTGATGCGCCACGCGCCACGTTTAGGGAATGAGCTGTGATTGGCCTGGTTAATTTTTTCGTATTTTTACTAGATCTTATGAACACTCCTTTCGTGTGATTATCAATGGTTTGTTTCCAAATATTTCAAATCGAGGAAAGAAGTCTCCAAATAGTAAATTTTTAAAGTTCACCATTTTAACAGCTACTCGGCTTTTGTCTGACGAACACTTTTGAATTGATGAGGAATTTAGATATAGATTTCCAATATATAGTACCCGTAAGATTTTCTCTTGCCTATCAACTCCATTCTGCTGGTCAATCTTATCAATTGAGAAACCATCCGTTCCAAGACGGGATTTCAAATCCTGCAATCGTAGAAAGCTGATGCAATATCTGTCAAGTCTTTAACAAGAAATATTCCTAACTGTCAGAACGTAAATTTTGGCTCAATAAAAGAATCTTGAATGAAGATTAGATAAATATTGTAATTCACTTATCAGAACGAATTAAGAATATAATATAATGCTGTATGATGAAATATAAGATTAGAAAAATAAGATAAAATACTTATATTGATGAAGATATTTTTTAGATGTGTAAGATAGATGTGTCTATATATGATGATTAGAAGATATTTGTATATGTTAAGTTCAAAGATATTTTCTTTTTCAATCTATCTGGGAATGTATAGCATATTTATATCTAGGTGAGATCCAGAGTCCCCTCTCATTTTGATCCCAACGTTTATTTCTCATGATTCTTTGTGCAATGGCGTAGTGGCGTAGTGGCAATTCATACCAACTATCGAATAGTGACAATATCTTATTTCCGATACTAACAAAGTAATATGCTTGATCGAGTTGAATTCAGGCTTAATTAGATCCAAGAGTAGTATAGGTAAGCAAAAAATTTACCCTCGAAAACAACAGCTTTGGACTTAGTAGGGCTATCTATTTGTCTATGGCTAAGGATACAAAGCGTTATTCGAATTTTATTTTTGATCTCGAGCTACATTAGTCCTATAATTTTCAAAAGAGTGCCTTTTGATACTTGAAGGCATCCCTTTAGGTTGAGACAGTTGGGATCCTTTTGGAATCTAATTTTCCACTAAAAAGGTCGCAAAGTCATTTTTTTAACTCTTCTTTCCATCACAATAGAGCGGGATAAGAGAGAGAGAGAGAAGAGCAATAAATCATATTTAAGTTTCTCCTCTGGCGCTGCTAATAGCTAGCAATAACTGGTACGGCAAACATTTTTTCGCCACGGATAATTAGTCTTCAGATAATTATATTCGTGATTTGGGACCAAAAACTTAGTTTCCGGTATCTATAGCAGATAAAGGTATGTAGTCGAAAGTTTTTAATTTACTTTTCACTTTTGAAGACAAGATTTTGCAGCAACATAGGTGTATATAGTGGCAGAGGTTTTGGTAGACTCAATTATATTTTCATGGAGATTTCATAATGTTTTTGGTGACGGCTGATAAGCTCTATAATTTCCGAGTTTTCACTAGTGATGGATAAAACGAGACTGTATGTGGTGATACAAGATACAGATAGATATTCGGTTAAACATTTGTTTACTTCAAAGCCCAAATCAATCAAATAATAAATCTCTGTTATACGGGAAACCAATTTGAAGGAGTAGAGCATTGATTGTCTGAAAGAAGGCAAGTGTGCCGGCATTCCACATAAAAATTATACTTTTTGTGGGGTTAGATGATTAGTTCAGCCCCTTTAAAATCCTAACATCTCTGAAAAAAAACTTACTAATAATATCTTTTCCTCAAGAGCGCCAGTATTGCCTTGACTTGGGCACAGGGCGAAGTCAGTCTTGGTAGGCAGGATTTTCGAATTTAGGACTCCGTCAGAGCCTAGCTTAGATTTGAGGGTGGTTTATAAAGTGTACCCAGAGTGTGAGCGAAGAGGACTGTCGATAGGAAGACGAAGGAACAGTCTGATATCAGTTTGCTAATTTGATGTTTGCTTTTGAGAGAAGATTCGTGTGGCATTTTTCCCGGTGGTGGGTGATGGCTGAGTATTACGCTTCACAACATTTGCGTAACTTTAAATCGGACTTGATTTTTGTCTGGTATCGTGTGCGATTGGGTTTACCAACGGACTTTTAGTGCTCGGACTGGTTACTGGTGCACTCCATGTTTACGACTCTAAATTTTTCGAGGCAACTTCAATAATCTCATCATAGAATCTCTTGAATGCTCGGAATTAACGAGCTGGCATATGTAAGTTGAAGGAGTAATACTGGTCAAGTAATCTAGCGATTGGCCCAAACAGACTTTCCGCTTTGATTGCTCTTTGGTCGGCCGCTTGCTTGCTAGACCTCAGGGCTACTTGGAGTGGACCAGATGAAGGTGAGTCTTCGTATGGTAAAGGGTGCTGTGTGAGTTGGGCGCTGGGACCTGGGACATCCAGGTCGAGAAAGCTTAGATTGATTGTTCGAGGTGAAGGAGGTCGATCTGTGGAAAATCGGCGATTGACCGGGGTCTCGAGAATTAGGTGATGCAGGATCATATAGAATGGGTGAGGTCCATTAGAACTCATTGTTTTCTGTCAAAAGGGTAAATAACGTATGGAATGAAAGATTTGTTTTCCTATAATGCAACGTAGACTTATGCCGTGCATAATAAATCCATAGCACAGACAAAAGATAAAAACTCATGTGATTGCATGTGTAGGGGAATACATTTAAGCTCCTATGTTTTAAGTGGGTTTTTTTTGATTATTAATCGCCGCGGGGAACTCCAAAATCCTATGAGATTTAGAAGGATTCGATTTTTAGGTCTCAGGCTTGGGTTTAGGAAATCGAGATCTTACCCATTTGGACCAAACCTACACCTGAAACCCCATTTCAAAATAATATGAAGTTACGGATTACCTTTTTTCTCTGCTTAGAAGGATGGTTTACCTTCATTTGATTAATGGATAAAAAAAAACAGAATCCTAACAATCATACCAAATTGAAGAAAATTGACGTGATTTGAAGGCTTATTGCCCATCATACTCAAAACTTCAAAGACACTTCTATGCCAAGTAAAAACAAATATAACTTATGAGTCATAAGAAGAGCGAAGGTTGGGAAAGTAATAATGTTATGATTGCTCTAATACGACATTTTACCTTCGAAATCACTCAGATTTATCTCAAGCACATTTAAAAATTTTTCTTAGAAATAAAACTCCATAAATTCCTATTATTTAGATTCACGTATCCTAAAGCCAGCTAGGTATATAAGATTTTTTTGAAGGCTTTTGTTGATAAAGCAAGAAGTCATTTTCTCAAAGCCTATTCATAATAGTTGAAAAAATAGATATGCGACTCTTTGCCATTTTTTTGATCTTGAACATTCAACTCAGCCATGTTTTTGCACCTCCTCCGACCATGCTCATGTTGTCATCGCCGACCAAGCGCGACTTGGAAGGATATGAGTGCGGCAATGTTTTCTTCACTAATCACGAGGTTAATGAAGCTCTATTACTAGGTTTAGATTCTATAGATAAAGGGTATCAGTATCCTCAAATTTATCAAGGTCCACTTTACAGTGAATCAAAAGTTAAATACCTTCAATACCCAATTAGAAAAGGGTTACAGATTCCGGCGCATACCAAACGTGATTCTCAATCAGGTCCTTAGTATTTCTTGCGCTTACTCTTTCAACAGAAACAGAAACTGATTTTCGTGTTGTATTTAATGCCAACAGCAAGGAAGCAGTGGACGTGATTGCTAAAATTCCAACCGGCCAGTACACCAGATGTGCCCGGAAAGTTGGCACACACATTGTGCCTTCACACCCGGTGCCAGAAGACACAAATGGTTATGTATGTGGTCATACCTTTTTCAATGATAAGGTCATCTATCGAGTTATTGTTCAAGCTCAGACCAAGAGCAAAAACAATCTTTAGTTTATCTACGTCGGACATCTATATCCCGAGCACAGTAAAGTTATAATGTGGCCAATCAGAGTAAGAGGAGCTAATAATTTACGAGAATACGGTAATTAACCTGGTTCTTTTTTTTTTCTCCCCCATTCAAAGTAAAAATAAACACTGAAATTGAGTCTAGCTCATTACAGCAAATATTACATTATTCTAAACAAGGAATGGCAGTTTCTAGATGTTGTTATCAGAGGATACAACAACAACTTTCTCAGGTGTCTACGGTCAACACACATTACACCATATGATAAATGATTACATAATACATCTGGCATGCAAGGAAAATCAAACTAGCATACAAATCCATGCTAAAATCTACCTGGTCACGCCGCACCCCTGCATGATTCCGGGATTGCAAGAGGAAGGGAGGGCAGTTATTTATGACTTAACTTATGCATCATAGTATTAATCTAGCGATCGCTCTGGTACAGCCATACATCGAGGACCAATCTAATTGAATGTTATTGTGTTTGAGCGGTCATATATAGAGAGAGTACTAACCTTGGATGAGGTTATAGTTAGATTTTAAGGAGATAATGTTATGGCGTAAAGATAAGCTTGAATTGTATATCTAGATCTATCTCACTATCTTACTACTTGAAATTATAAGGAGATTCTACTTCTCTATATACACATAGCTAGTCTTTCTATTTCCTGCTAGAATATTCTATATTACATGATAGAATATTCTACACTCGCTACACTCACACCTATTCATTTACTTGTGCCACATATTACTATCTATGATATAATTACACTAACCATAGTTGGTATAGTGTTATATGTCCTCTATAATTGCTTCTCTAACAGGCTATTGGGATCCACAGCACAACAAATGTAAATAACGAATTAGTAAACACTTAATTTTTAGAGAGCTATAGCAAATTCTAAGATGGCTTATAGTTGTAATTTTAGCTCCTCTAACCATCTTTGTAATTGAATAATATACTTCTCCACTACTTTCTCCACCGTAAGATCTCCTCTAAGATATTCTGTCTTCCTCAAACACAACCACCCTCAAGACCATTATTGTCGACTCCAAGCTCGAGTTTACTGTTAACTGCTTTGAACTGAACGAGAGGATAGACAAAGAGAGGAAACCTTCCGAGACACACTGACGACTGCTACCACCATCTGAAGCAACCTATTAGGGGCAGTCAGACTTGAATTTCTGAAAACTTATATACGAAATTCGTTTAAAACGCCGTTTTTTTAACCCCTGTAACAAGTGAATTTCATGCATTATTTAAAATCAAATTCCCTCTCTTTTTGTTTTCTCTCGGAGGAAAACATAGAGAATTACTGTTGGGCCACAAAGCAATTCTCCGAATGTTTTCGCTCATTAATTAATCCTAACAACCTGACAGTTGTTGTTGATAGAGAGCTTGCGTTAATTCATGGGATTGAGCAAGCCTTTCCGAACGCATCTGTGTTGATCTACCTCTGGCATATCAACAAAAATGTTCAAGTTAAAGTTAGGCCACATTTTGAAACGGCTGAGGAATGTGAGGATAAACTGCGCCTTTAGAGGTCTCTATGTTATTCTAAAACCGAAATTGAGTACAAAGATCGGTTAAAAATTATTCAGGAGCAGATGCCGGTTGCTGTGTTTCAGTATTTGGAACAAACCTGGCTACGTAACCACAAGCATCGTTTCGTTCAATACTTTATCAGAGACGTGCTTCATTTTGGGCATGTAGTCACTTCAAGGGTTGAAGGAAGTCATGCTTTCTTGAAGAAATGGATTATGGTATCTACAGCAGATATAAATGAAGTCTACGGTAGAATAATACTTGTCTCAGATTCCCAGTGCTTTGACATAAGAAAGCAAATCCACTTAGAGCGAATGCAACTACCTAAAAGATTCGTTGGCTTATTTTGGGCAGATGTTGTCCGGAAGGTTTCGAAGTCAGCTTTAAAACTTGTATACGAAAAGTACCTTCAAGCAATTCAGCCTGATCGAAATAGAAATCAAACAACCCAGGATATCTGCCACGAGATACTTACTTCAACTATGGGATTGCCTTGTAAACATCGTCTTAAGCATCTTCTGCCCAACAATTTGACTTTGGATGTAACATACTTTCATCAACACTGGTGGCTTCATCAGCCTGTCCTGCCTCCTTCTCAGTCTGAGCCCGAGAGGTCCATCACACAAATTTTTGATTCTATTGTACTTAGATGTGAAGAGTTAAACCCACATCATAAGGCATATCGAGAGACTCAGATACGATCGTCCCTTGAAGAACTGGAGTCTATGAGTATTGTCAGCACTACGGAGCCGAGTGTTGTGCGCACTAGGAGCCGGTCTTCCTTGCCTAACATAGGGAGGTCAACTCGACGAGACCCGTCGCTCTTCGAAATTGTCGAATCTTCACAGCGACCGAAACGCAAATGTGGAAATTGTCAACAGCAAGGCCACAACAAACGTCGATGCACTTTTGTTAGAGAGATTTAATTTCGGTAAGATCTTTTTGACTATTGAAATGAATATTCTGCTTACAATTTCTAGCTATTTTGTTCTCTCCAAAGTTGAATAGTAAGGTGGTGAAGGTATGTCATGTCACAATTTTTATACTTTTTGTATGCATTTATTTGTATAAAATAGTAATGGTTTATGACTTATAACTATGCCGCTCATAAAATATGATCTTATTTCCACAATATGGCTAAGGATTTGATTTCTGGTTTATTTTTGTTTAGGATAAAAGTCTTTAATTCTTGCAGGGAGGGTGGTCTATGTAGATAACAGGGGTGGTTTCTGTAGACATTCCCACAATTTTCCTTATTTTAGATGCTAGATAGTGATTTAGAATACAAAATAGAGCTGTTACATAAAATTTTATGCTGTCAATCATTATACAGATTAAGCTTAGTTTGAAGAATGAAGGGGGGTAAAAACATTCGGTCGTTTGAAATTCACCTAATACTTTTTGTCATGAAAATTCATAAAAGCGTTGCATAAACTATATTTATATGTAGATCATGCCTAGCTAGGATTGACGGCTCCAGCAAAAACCCATGTCAGTCCCACAGGGTGAAAACATTAAGTCCAATACCTAGTACCTACTGTCCGTTCTACCCTATGTCGGCCAACGTGCATTAGTTCTATTATTTTGGTTAGTTTGTCTTAGATCATCAAACCAATAGAAATCCACAAAAACATGCTGTATAAATTTCAGAGGGTAAATTTATAAAATATCTAATTCATTAACGCTTTACCCAATTGAGAATCGACCCATGCGACTTCACAATTCGAACTTGAAAATCTGAGCTGAATCTCGTCTTGACCCCTCGTCGGCCGGCGCTTTACCCAATTGAGAATCAATGCATGTTACTTTCCTATTTGATTCTGAACTGGCTCCAGGAGCATTTCATTCACTGGCACTTAGATGTACTGTTTAATATTTGAAAAATCTTTTTTCTATGTAGAGACAGAGAGAGAGAGACAGAGAGAGAGAGACAGAGAGAGAGAGACAGAGAGAGAGAGACAGAGAGAGAGAGACAGAGAGAGAGAGACAGAGAGAGAGAGACAGAGAGAGAGAGACAGAGAGAGAGAGACAGAGAGAGAGAGACAGAGAGAGAGAGACAGAGAGAGAGAGACAGAGAGAGAGAGACAGAGAGAGAGAGACAGAGAGAGAGAGACAGAGAGAGAGAGACAGAGAGAGAGAGACAGAGAGAGAGAGACAGAGAGAGAGAGACAGAGAGAGAGAGACAGAGAGAGAGAGACAGAGAGAGAGAGACAGAGAGAGAGAGACAGAGAGAGAGAGACAGAGAGAGAGAGACAGAGAGAGAGAGACAGAGAGAGAGAGACAGAGAGAGAGAGACAGAGAGAGAGAGACAGAGAGAGAGAGACAGAGAGAGAGAGACAGAGAGAGAGAGACAGAGAGAGAGAGACAGAGAGAGAGAGACAGAGAGAGAGAGACAGAGAGAGAGAGACAGAGAGAGAGAGACAGAGAGAGAGAGACAGAGAGAGAGAGACAGAGAGAGAGAGACAGAGAGAGAGAGACAGAGAGAGAGAGACAGAGAGAGAGAGACAGAGAGAGAGAGACAGAGAGAGAGAGACAGAGAGAGAGAGACAGAGAGAGAGAGACAGAGAGAGAGAGACAGAGAGAGAGAGACAGAGAGAGAGAGACAGAGAGAGAGAGACAGAGAGAGAGAGACAGAGAGAGAGAGACAGAGAGAGAGAGACAGAGAGAGAGAGACAGAGAGAGAGAGACAGAGAGAGAGAGACAGAGAGAGAGAGACAGAGAGAGAGAGACAGAGAGAGAGAGACAGAGAGAGAGAGACAGAGAGAGAGAGACAGAGAGAGAGAGACAGAGAGAGAGAGACAGAGAGAGAGAGACAGAGAGAGAGAGACAGAGAGAGAGAGACAGAGAGAGAGAGACAGAGAGAGAGAGACAGAGAGAGAGAGACAGAGAGAGAGAGACAGAGAGAGAGAGACAGAGAGAGAGAGACAGAGAGAGAGAGACAGAGAGAGAGAGACAGAGAGAGAGAGAGAGAGAGAGAGACAGAGAGAGAGAGGGGGAGATATTCGAACTGTCACGTCACGTTTAGAAAAGTAAGAATTGCATTAAACCTTTTCAAATTTCTATTTAAATTTATGTAAAATATTATTATTAGAACTAGCTGTCAACTTGCAGAAGATTTCCTTTTGATTATTTTAATGCCCATCCAGGATAAGTTAATTCATTTCTGGTAAGAACTTTTAAAAGTCAGTCATATTTTTTAGTTGAGTGTTACGGGTTGACCGTTGTTAAGGCTTAGATGGTTACCTAAGCAACCTTATGCCAAGGTCTATATATAGGCTTAAACTCCTGAGATGGCATAACCGAAACAGCTCCACAAAGTAGTGCGTATTAAGCGAGGCAAAAGTGATATTTATATATCAGGAGATAACCGACAGCCAGAAACTGATACTTACTGCTAGGCGGAATAACTGTGTCAACATGACTCACAACAACAAGAATGACGAAAGCACTAGAAAGGAGTAAGGCGTTCTGAGATGTATATAGACATTCATCCTTCTGTAGATTTTAGATTTCTTTTCTCTTTATGTAGATAATTAAAATCGATTTCTTACAACCAGCTTGGTTTCTGTCACATTGAGAGATTCGGTAAGTTAAATATGACAGTTGAGAAAAATAATTTTAACAAAGACTCACATTAAAAAATAAAATACATTAAAATTTTAGCATGTTGATAACATAAAAAATGATACGATATTGAGAATAAGGAAGTAGCAATCATTGAAAAAATAGCTGGTTGGGTTGTATCGGATGGTTTCAATTTAATGTTAGGATTATTAAATTTTGTGATATTGTTCTTGAAATTTAAGGCGCTGGTCGGCGAGGGGTCAGGACGAGATTCAGCGCAGGCTTTCAAGTTCGAATTGGGAAGTCACATGGGTCTATTCCCAATTGGGTAAAGCGCTGATGGATAGAGATAACGTATTACTAGGGAAGTTCTGCAGCTGAATTTATATTACCACCCCCTCTGGATTCTAAAACATTCTTTAAATGTGAAGAGCGTAGTTCAAATTAGGCTAGTAACAAAAACTAATGCACGTTGGCCGACATAGGGTAGGACGGATAGTAGGTACTTGAGCTTACGTCACTTTAATCTATCTCGATACAATTAAGCGCAGATCGATTAACTGCAGCTCGATTAGCTACATCTCGATTGAGTGCCGGCCACTAAAAAAAAATATTTGGCAATTATCCGGGTAATACCCGGATACCCGTGGGTATCACTTGATTGATTAGCCGGGTTTTTGAAACGAACGTTCCTTAACGCACACCGAAAATCCATCAAGACGTCATCCTTTGCAACTCGTCCCCCCTGTCGCACTAGAAAAAAAATAAAGAATGTGAGTGTTGCATAAAACTTAACATTGAAAACGTTCAGATGCAAAGTTAAGGATAATAATTATGTAGTTATCCACATATTAATACATTTGACCCTAAGATATTTTCCCTTTGACTTTTGCTACTAGACTTAATTCTTCAACGGGGGAATTAATGGTTCCGATTGAGTTTTGCGAATGTCCAGTTTACCTACATTTCATTCCCGATCTACAGAAAATGATGTTTATTAGTCTTGTCCCATATATCCATTCTTTAAAATACAGCATCTGTAGTCGATGTTACGGGCTGCACCCCACTTAAGTTCCAAGGGATCAAGAGTCCTCCAAGACCCTAGTAATCTCTATATTTAGCACGGGTAGCGATCCTATGTTTGTCTCGGGGTTGCCGTTCCTATTTTTAGGATAGCTAATTAACGCTTCTATAATTAGTCCGGGTCAGCCAGAATTGACTGTCCATGGACATCAACAGGATAGAAAGATATAAAGAACCCAACTTAGAAGGATTAGTAGTGCTCTCTAAGGAGAAAATAAACAGTATTCGGACCTCATACCTGCGATCGGAAAGCTGTGGCAGTTAAACTAGTAATGATGCTCAAGCCGACGACGACAATATATCGTTATCTGTTGTGACTAGGCAGTTTATGGTAAAGATATTCAGGGACAAAGCTATTACTAAGCACTGACTATAACGATATATCATCATAGCCCATAGCCTTGGCAATCTTTATAACTATATCGATGTATCGAATACTATGGAATTACTATAGAATCTACATCACTGTTTACATGTAATGTGTAGATGGAGACTTCCCCTTGTCACATGATATAAACTATCACATGATCAATGTATATATATATAGCTAGTCTCCCTTAATGTAAACTTCATGCTTCTATGCACAACAGGTTATGGCCCTTGTATGACTTCCACTGTGTTACAGCGTCCGTTCATATTTGTACGACATCAAATCTTATGCTATCGTCTTCACGCTCCATAAATACGCGCAGCGACTCTCGCATATTGACATAATGTCACCACCTTCAGATAATACCTCCGAAGAGGCAATAACTAAGCCCTCTGAAAACCAGCCAAACACTCAGCAATCTGAAAGATTCGATGGAATTGTTATTGGTGGAATCAGCTTTGCAACGCCTGATGAAGTTAAATTCTCAATCAAAGAATCAACTAGAACAAACTGAAATATACACCATTTCCGATTGTGTTCAGATGTACGGAGATAACCAAGGAGCCCTGGCCTTAGTTAAAAATCCTCATCTACATGAACGATCTAAGCATATAGATATATGCTTCCACTTCATTCGCGACCTAGCCGAAAAGGGGAAATTAATTGTTGATTATATCCCGACTGTAGAGATGATAGCAGATGGCTTTACTAAGCCACTTTTGAGAATCAAATTTCAAAAGTTCAAGTCCCAGTTGGGCTTAGTTGATTGAAGTCTTCTTTAAGGGGAGTATTAGAAATAAAGTAGACTTCACAAGCCACTTCAACTAGATTGAATAATAAGGTAGATCTTCCAGGAGATTGATCTCCGTATATCACTTGTATTTCTTTTTGTATTTAATTTCGGTTAATTTCGGTTAATGCATAGGGGTTCATAGATTAGTATAGATTAGTATAGATAGTGTGTTATGCCCCAAATGAAAAGAGTGTCGGACTTTTTATATATTACACAAAATTTCATAGAAAAGAGACTAAAGAAAAATGCAAAATACAAAGATTAACTCGGCAATTCTCTCACCAAGTTCTAACCCGCCAACTCAAGTTCTGGCATTCCATTAAGTACTCACCTCGCGTTCAGCAGAGGATGAGGGAGTGACTTGCCCACCAAAGCAACCCGTTACCCGTTTAAATTCTTTAAACTTCTTGAAGCAATCATACCCAAGAAGTTGTCTTCTGGAATCATCCATGGTCATGCCATTTCGAAATTTACGCATTTGATTTGCGTGTTGACGACAACGAATGGAGTGGGTAGGACTAGTTTCCTGTCCACAGGCGCATTCAAGTTTGGCGTTACGTGATTTAAGCGACGATGATAGGCCGCGAAGTCACCATGTCCAGTTCTGGCAGCTAGTAAACGATGAAGTAGCCGCCGTGATAGCGCTAACTCGGGTGGTTTCCTCCGACGCATTTTCAAATCTAAGTCTTGATATCTGGCTAGACAAACATTAGACCACCATTCTTCCACCAATTTTTGGCGACGCTGGTGTATAATGTAATACAGGTAGGCCAATGTAATGTAATTAGGTTGAGTTTGTCTCTCCGGTAGATCTCTAAGAGCAGCACGCGTTTCCGCATCTGCTTCCTCAGTTCCACGAATTCTTGAGAGACCAGGCACCCATCTAAACTCTACATTCGCATTCTTTGCTAGAGTATGGAATAAGACAGTTAATCTAACACTTGATGACGATTTTCCTTATGCAACGCTGTTACCGCGGCCTGGTTATCCAACAGTACAAAAATCTTTTCCCTATTTTGTCTTATGGCTAATGCAGCTCGGAGAGCAGTAGTTGCCCCAAATATTTCCGCATCGTATACTTCGCCACCGTGAAGTGTACCTTTACCTCTTTGAAAAGTTGCCCCGCCAGGCTGTAGGACGTAGCCCCATGCTGAACGCCTGGGACCTTCTGATGATCCCTCAGAGTAGGCACATATATTTGTTATCTCGATAGTACTTATCCAATTTTGATGACCCTGTACACCAACTACCTTCGATCCAAACGTAGTGCCGTATGTATGAACTGGTAGAGGCTCCGCAGCTTCAGCTTGAGGTATCTGTCGCAAGGCACGTTGAACTCCAGACATTTGTTTTTTAGGTCTCATTGATTGTCTTGATCTGGATTTGTATTTTAGCGTGCCCATATTAGGACACACACTCGCTCTCCATTGGAGTGGATGACGATCATCGAGTGTATTAATACGAGCGGCAACTCCTAGGCGATAACTCTCAAGTAGTATACGAGCTGGAGGAATACCCTCTTCCCTATGTAGAAATAGAATTAATGTGGTCCTCCAGACCGAGAGAGCAGCTCTTAATGCTATGTGTATGACTTTATCGATTAATCCACAAAGGTGTGAAGTTGGGGGTACCACTGTTCCTTTTGCTGCTGGACGAGTCATCCCTAGCCACCATACTTCCGCACCATAAGTTGTTACCGGAACCACACATGATTCTATCGCTGTTCTTAAAGCCCTTGAAGCAGCACCTCTCGTGACAGAGTTTACTCGTCTTAAAAAATGAGCTAATTTGAGAGCCTTCGCACACCAGGTTGCCACATGATGTTTAAAAGTGTCGGTATAACGATTTATTTATTTATCACTTAACGCCAAGCAGACTCGCGGAAAAATACTTAAGGCCTCGTGTCTCCCTGGGGACGTTTGGCGTGCCTGCGCAGCCAAAAGCTATACCAGGCATATCAATTCGTCATAAAACATCTCAACTAAACTATACTGGCTTCGCGTGTTACTACGATAGCTTTTTTGGTTCATGTGACTACCTATTCAGTACGTCTATACTCTAAATTAAGCCAATAGTTATTCACAACCTTTCAATATATAATTTTTTTTATCCTCTGTAAACCTCAGTATATAATTATTATAAATTATAGCTGATTATCTAATTTATGCTTAGTCATATGGCTTAGCTTCCAAGCACCATTTTTCAAAGGCTCTTGCAGCTTTTACTGTGCCAAGAATCCATTTAATATCATCATTTAGTCCTGTAGATGATGGGGATCTAGGCGGTCTCTTTCGCCGAAGTATTCTGCAGTAGAACGGATTTTCAGGGGACCGGTCTTGCCCACAGGAGCAGACTGTGACAGCTTCTGTGTGCTTGAATCGATGATGATATGAGGCGAAGTTACCATGTCCTGATCTACCGGCTAGGAGAAGTCCTAAATTTTTTCAGGACATGAATCCAAGCTCCAGTGGTGGTTTACTAGTCATTCCGATATCTAATCTTTTATATCTTTCTGGAGCTTTATTATGCCAGTAAGTTTTAATCCCCGTCTCATAGCGTTCAGCTACGAGAAGACGTACAGTCGCAGTGGATGCTTGTGTGCGGTTAGTGAGGATATTACAGGCGGTTTTGGCCTGAGAATCTGCACGTTCGTTCCCTTTGATATTTGAGTGACTTGACACCCATCGTATGTTCACCTTGCAGGCAGCAGCAGCCCTAGAGTATATTCTATTTTTCCATTGTCTCCGAAGCGACTAAAATTCGGCGATCTGTCCCGAACTAGATGATGTGGCTATCCCAGTGTGTAAACGGAGGGCAGCTTCCTCTTTCTCTAGACAAACAGTCACATTTGTGGCATACTTAGCCATCTGTCACATCTTGCTAAATCTTTCAATATAATTAGTGTTAATTGGCGAGTTAGTTAGCGGTTAGCGCTATATGTAGTTTAGCGGGGTAGCATATGTAAGACGGTCGGTCCTCTTGGACCTCTTACTCGATTCGTGATCAATTTATCCTTTAACAAAGACATAGTCTTATTTCGTGACACCATCGTATGATTAAGAGCAGCTCTCAACCCTTCCAAGGCTCCATGTATTTCTGCGTCATAGATTTGTGCAGTTCGCCCGAGGGGAACAACCCCGTGTGCAACTTCTGTTCGTGGTCCACGAAATAGGCAAAAAGCGGCACCCGCAAGGCCATCTTTATTTACAGAGCCATCTGAGTATACTGTCAGGTCTAGCAGTTTGTATTCCTGAGCCATAATCCAATGCAAAAAGTCAAGAGTTCCATTATCACGGCCGACTGCACCTATCTCTAGCTTTGCAGCTGATCTATCTATCTGTTCCCAGGGGGGGCTTTGTATATCTGTCGGTACAACGATAATGAGTGTCCGAATTAAATACTAGTGTAACCGAAATCATATCACGTGACTATGTTCACAATATAAAGTGAAGAATTCAACGTATATAAGGATAGATAGAATAAAAATGGAAGATAACTAAATTTGAATTGAACTTTTAAAATATGAAAGTCTACAGCGCGAAACCAACACTTATCAGTGATTGCTTGAAATACAATCACAGATTAGAAATGTCAAACGAAGAGACAGGAATTAAAGCTATACACGTAAAGTCGGTTTTGCTTCTAATACCTGTGCTAAGGGAAATTTAATTGAATTAAATCGACTCGATTGTGTGCGTTCTTAATTTCAATTGGCTTCTAAGGGATTTTGAAGAAGCTAGATATAGTCATTAAATTGTCATTCTCAGTCATTCAGATCGGCGTCTACCACGCATCGATTTTTTGAAAGACTTGATATCGCTTTTTCTCAGCGTTGCTAGAATTTCCAGAATTTATATTTGAAATCTGTGCTTAAGAGAGTCTCGCAAATACCTGGCTTTTACCTTAAACAATAAGTCTCAGCTACAACCAACTAGACTGCCTCAAGGATCTCAGAGCGCAACGTTTGGTCTTACTCAATGCATGAATATTGTATTGGGAGCTATTCCAAAACTACCAGAATATATGATTACTGAAGGGGGAAAAGATGGTAGCGAACCTTCTCTACTGCATCAAAGTCAACCTAACGAGACAGATAAGTTGAAATTTTATATGGATGACATATTTGGTGCGTTCTAAGATTTTGAGTCTGGATACACTTATTTAAAGAACCATCTACTTCCTAGGATTGCGTGGGTGATGTTTCGTCTATCATTCAAAAAACTTACATTATTCATGGATGAAATAGAGGCGTTGGGGGTTTTCCATAAGATTGGAGGAGTTTCAGAAGTGAAATATGACAGAGACGCAAAGATAAAGCAGTGGCCTATACCAAAGGATTTCATTGATGTGAAAAGTTCTGTTGCATCTATTATGATCACAAAGCCTTGGGTGAAAAATTTTAGTGAGATAGCAATGCCTTTAAATCGATTAATGCGGCAGAATACGATTTAGGTATGTGGGGTAACACAATAAGCTGCTTTTGATACGTTAAAATTTGAATGCGCCGCGGAAATAGAACGGCATGGCTTGATCCCCAATGTGCCTATTATGCTTTATACAGATGCTAGCAGATTTGCTATTGGGTGCGTCATAACGCAGTTTCAGTATGGTGACGAGATCCCTATTTTATACGACTCTTGTACCTTGTCTAAATCTGAACAAAATTATGGGATATATAAGAAAGAATTGTTGGTAATCGTGATATTTGCGAAAAATATGACTATTTATTTTTGGGTAAAGAGAGAAGCATAATTTATACCGACCATAAACCTTTGGCGTATTTCATGGAATTATATTTGCTGGAAGGTATTTATACCCGATGGAATCATATCTTATCCTAGCTTAATGTTGAAATTAAATGGATATCGGATTGCCGAAATGAAATTGCAGACGCCCTATCACGAACAGTTTTTTCGGAACCTCCAGAAGCGCAGGACGAAGTTCTTATGTCGTACGGTAAATTAGTGCGATGCCAATATGGAGATACAAAGTGGATCTGGAAAGATGGCAAGAGTGGATATTTGGATTGATAAATAAACATAGACAAATAGAGGTGCAGGAAGAACGGAATTAATTTGTTTTTCAGATACAGAAATTTCAGAAGAGGCTACTGTCGACGTTGTTGAAGCACACCTTTTGGCTATGGCTATCGAAGACTTTTTGGATGAAAATCCAAAATATGGAAAATCTGTATGGTTCAAGGATTTCTACAACTATCAGAGAACACATCGTTGCCCACGGAATCTTTTTCACGCGGAAAGTAAACGATTTTTATGCCATGCGCGGAGATATCGTATATTAGGTAAAGAGCTATATGTCGAGATTCGAGGAAAATGGAAACGGTGTATTACAGAAAGTGAGGTTAGCCGAGTGCTAGGAGCAGCCCACGATAATGGTGGGCATTATAGATCAAGTATGACGTTGAAGAGGTTGAAGGATTATTACTGGCCTAAGATGTCTAAAGATACTGTAGATTATATCCTAGGCTGTATGTCTTGTCCAACTCATGGAATCGCTCGTCGATCACAAAAAAAATCTTCAGCTCGGGTAGACAATTCATTAATAATGCTAGGAATGGATTTCATTGGTCCTCTACTGGAAGCTAAGCTTAGTCTTGAGGAGAAAATAAGAGTTTGTAATCCTCAATTAAATTCTTTTAATGTAGCATGGGAGTCTAAAGAGCAGCCATCGTATTGGGGATTCTCAGGGAAAAAGAATTTTACACGCATCTTCGTAGTAGTGGATTATTTTTCTCGATTTGTTTGGGCGTTTCCTTGCTCTACCCCTGATCAAGCGGAGGCAATCAGATTCTTAATTTGGCTTTTTTCAACTTTTGGAATGCCTATTTCGATTTATGCTGATGTTGGAACTCACTTTATTGGACGTTCAATGATGCGATTCTTGCAGCACCATAAGGTTTTGTTTACACCAGCTCCTTCAGGGGCTGAATGAGCCACTGGAATGGCAGAAAAGTCAAACGACTTAATAGTAATGATTTTGAAGAAACAATCAAATAAATCCGATTGGCCTCTATTTGTTAATAGAGGAGCTTATGAATTAAATAGAAGGGAGATTAAGCACCTAGGCTTTTCTCCATATGAGATTTTACTTGGCTACCAACCACCCTCGACTCTCGAAATTAAATTTCCCTCAATAAAACAATCGAAGTATATATCAGAGATGGCAAATTTTGATTGGCATATGGTTTAAAATGTGCAAAACCTTTAAGCTCAAGATAATGCGGTCGTACATCATGTAGCCAGAATGGAAATTACGCGATCAGAAACAATGTGGAAAGATGACTGGCGCAGAAAGATCCAAAAAGAAAAACATAACTTGGGAATTAACCAAAATCTTAGATTTATTCCAGGAAGTTTGGTCATGTTATATGATCATGCAAGAGCAAAGTTAAAGCTTCATGCATCTTATAGAGGGCCGTTCGTTGTCGCAGGATTTGCTGGTGAACATAAAAAGATTCATTTGCCATGGTCAATCGATAGCCAGAAGATTAAATACTCCTACCTGTCACGGGGCTAGAGCCTTCGGACTTGGTCCGGCTGTCCCTGAACTGATCTGCTATCGGGTAATCTCGCTTAGGTTCGTGTAGATCTCAGGGGCTCGTGTAAAACGTAAGCAAGCCCTAGTATCGACCAGAAACCTCACATAGATCCTACAATATCAATAGAAGTTGGTGGAACTTAGCAAATGTTGAAGGAGTTACGTCGAAAGCTCTAGAATATTCATATGCCATCATGTAGCACAGTATATAATAGATGTACCTGTACATAAATTTAGTTATTTAAGGAAATATAGATCTTTCTAGCCGACTTAACGGTCACCAGTACGCAGTTATTCTCACAGATGCAAAATTGAGAATGCGATGGTTAATAACCACCGCCGCCAAAGATGAAATCGCAAAACAACTTATTCAATGGATTGAGTTTCAGCATCATAAATACGGCAAACGGATCCGAGTATCTTTAGGAATGAAGGTTCTGAGTTTACCCGTATGAAAGAATACTGTGAAAAACACGGTAACCGCACTGATATCTCTGCACCATACACGCCAGAGCAGACCGGAGTAGAAGAAGCCTCAAACAAAGTCATCATAAGAAAAGCACGCTCCTTATTAAACGATGCCCTCATGCCGCCAATCTTCTGGCCATGGGCAGTTGAGCGCGCGTGTTTATAACAAACAGGCTTTATTGTTTGCGCACAAAAAAAGTGCCAATAGTCGATTTTTAAACGATTTGGAACAGCCGCATCGTCATAAAGTTGACTTCTCTTGCCTACCTCGTTTTGGATGTAGAGCCTATGAGTTAATAAACCCCAAAACAAGAAAAATTTTGAAGCAAGATCGAAAGTCCCTTTATGTGTTATAAAAACAAGGTTACGAGATATGGAATAGTTACTTGGTAGGTTTATATTGCACGTTCGCTGTGTAATGAGTCGAGTATGATAGATATTGCAGTAATGAATATGTATATATATATTTACTATAGTAATCAGTTTTTTTTCCTGTCAAATGCAGGTATTAAAGGTGATATAGCATTAAAGAAGTTATATGACAAAGGCAATATAAGGTACTTTGATGTAGATAGTTAAAGGTGAAATGCCCTCGCTACCGCTCTCGCTTAGCCCTTTTGATGCCCCTTATTACCGTCGTATGCTCCTAGATAGATACATCAGCTTTACTAAACTATACAATACGAGTTTTTACCTGCTTAATACTTAAATCACGACAGTAGAGCCTCATACAGGGAGAAGATATCATAGCTGTAAGAAGTGTTAGTTAGAAAAGACAGAAAGCAGACAATTAATACATTTTGTTTAACAGCTCGACATAAAGAAGTGTACGGCATGTGATAAAACCTCCTACGCAATCGCTGCAGAAATACTAGGATCACTATCTAAGATCCATATAAGCGATAGAGGCATGTCAAGCGTTTTTTAAAAATCTTTGATACACCTGATTAACCACTTATAATGGGATTCTCTCCTTTTGGTCCTTTATGAAGCACATCCCGCAATACAACAATGGGTTTAGGCCGTCACTCCGGTTAAAATAGCTAAAGATATATGATATCTGTTGGTTAAATATGTGCGATCGATTATGAGAATCTCTTCATAGTTGAAGAGCTTTTTTCAGGAGGATCTATCGATATAAAAGAAAAATTCTACTTGAGAGGTGAGCTAGCTGATTTTGTTCGATCTAGCGAATCACTCAAGATCACGCTGAAGAGCAATATCTTTAGCCTGGATTGGTGTCAAATTACCCAGATGCTTGATCCGTCGAGTATGGTTGCAATATTTGATATCCTGTGTCACCAAATCATGATTTTTTATATCAACATCATACTTTTTCCTTATTAAACTAAGTATTTGGTTAGGCTTTGCCTGGATCCGATACTGTTCCCAAATTCCTCTCTTTACAGTTGGTGTCATGGGTTTACGGCGTCACATGAATGAGCGCCTTCACTGGACTCTGTATGATTGTGCTTTGAAATTCGTACTTTTTGTATCTGCCATCTTGGTGATTCTATATTCAGGTCACGAGTGTTGATAGGAAGCAAAGGGCAACCGATTCATTGGGATCCAGCTCCTGATCTTACTTGAAATCAATGAACGTGATTAAGGTAAGCGTACTAGTGTTTAAAGAAAAGGGATTTCAAGTAGTTCGAGGGTAAGTATATTTTATTGTATATATCGTATTACTCATTTTCTACAGATATGAGGGAGAATTATATACACTAGCTATGACTCAATCTACTATATTCCACTACATTCTATACGTCTGTGCGTCTTTGTGTGCAACACATAAACTACGAGAGTACTCAACAAGTTATTACATAATTATTAATGATGTAGGTGTGGTAATGTATTACTGTCATTACAACAATCTCGTAATTTTAGTCTTTGATAGCCTGGACTTTATACCAGGAGTGCATCGAAAATATAACTTGTAATTTGTATGTTCGGGGCTTTTAGAATATTCGATACAACATGCATTAACTTAAAGCATTTAGGAGCTCCTCCTAATTCTCAAACGCTCCACCAAGCGAGGGCTATGGCATAAATTAAGGTCCTGCCTTTTCACATTCATTTAAAGCGAAAGAAACAGAAGCTGTTTCGTAGGGCTCTTTTGCATGATTAGGAACGGATTGCATTAGAAGTTGAAGTATTACTTCTCATGTTTATCATGGGAAGAATGTGCAGTTGGTACACCAAGAAGGAACAATATTAGGATTCATATTTATATTCCTTAACTATAGATATAAGGTTGAAAACACTTTGATTTTGAAATAGATGAAAGCAAGTTAAGATGTACGACAAGCTTATTTACTGTAAAACAAACATAATTTGTCTGTCGCCTGAGCAAGTAAGATGTCTTAAAAGCTTCCCTATAGGTTTTCAGAGATTATCTAATTACCAGAGCAACGATTGAGAGAAGCCTTAAAATCTAGGTGATCTACGCTGGGATATATAAGCAAATCAGGTAAAGCGTGATTGCAAATAACCGCTCCCATATGATATCCAGAGTATTAATACCCAAATTTTTTATAGCCCAGCAAAGCTTTGAAATATGAAAATATCAAGTAATCGCGAATACGGGGGTTTACCTTTGATGATCTAGAATAGCATTGCGCTTTACTTCAGCAACTTTTTTAATGAAAGACTTGTTCCTCTAACAGTTTGAATATAACCAGGTGATAGCATTCGAAAAATTTGTTAAACAGCAAGTGCAAAAGATTAAACATCGAATTCAGAGATGAGAAGTTTGATCACGTTATTTTAATTCGAGGTGTGGAGAAAAATCTCACACTTATTATCTAGCATCAAACATATAAATGCCATCTCAAAATGCTCCGTCGGAAAAGTACAGTGTTGGTATTTAGCCTGAGGAGAATTTCTTCTTTCCAAGACGAATATTTTATCTTGCCTCTAGAGAAAATATATAATAAAGAAAATAAATCCGTGAAAATTCTAGGGTAACATTTCAAAATTAGTGTGATCTGTATAACATGGTCGGATCGAAAGACTATGGACAGTGGACCGGCTACATATCCAAGTAGCATGAGTTTCATAACACTTACTACAGGCTGAAAATTGATGGCGTTAGCGGATTCTCTGTAAGACATTGACTCTCCATATATATGAAGTCTTTGAAGAAATCTCCAAGCGTTAGACTTAGGAACATAGATTCGGGTGTACCTATAAGGATTTTAATTTTTGAAAATCCTTGCCGATTAGTAATGTTAAGAAAGATCACTTCCTAGATCTAAGTAAGTCCTTCCAACAGGCCGTAGGGTCGCGATAGCCGTTGATATAATGAATTCTATTTAATGAGACCAATCACAAATGTGGTCAAGATTTCCGAATAATAACTTAAGTATTTCTGAATCTATCTTCAAAATGCTACCTTTTCTTTCAAAATAGCGGCTGCTTAAGTTAAAGTTAGGGCTAAGGATGCGATTCCCGGGGAAAATTTCCACACTTCTAATAATAGAGAACCTCCAAGAACCAGCTTTTTGGGGTTTTTTTGAGCTTATAAACTTTAGTTTTTTAACTTCATAGTAGATCATTGTATGTCCTTAGTACTAACTCTGTCCCAGAGGTGTAGAGGCCATAAATATCTGTTTCTTGAAAAAATTACCATTTAATTTTGATCTGTAAATGGAGCTATTCCGACACATGTAGAATTTTCTACTCTAGGATGGTTTAACTAACTTTGTTTTTTATTGGGGATTCAATACCAGATATGACACTATAAGTATCGGTTTTATTTTATTTGCTAATACTTTCTTCATTTCGTTATTCTTTCTGCCAAGTACTGCTACTCATTGAGTGCTTTGTCTGTGGCCTCAGATTTACGAAGGACCTTTGTGATTTAAGCTAATATTTTGATTTTTTCTCAGTCTATGATCGATTTTTTTGATAAAGCTTTTGTTTTTGAACATGGTTTCCAGCGTCTGGGTGGTCAGTTGGGAGCGCACGCTTGCCAGCATACAGTGCCATGATCTCGTCACAAGAATAACAAGAGTTAGGATTATGGAAAAGTATAATATAATATTTTCCGTGAGCTATGCGCAAGATTGAAAGATTATATGTATGTCATAAGCGAGTATAATCTGATTCACACTGTTTGCCTTCCCATTATGTGAGTGGCTTACGATTGCACCTATTGTACGATGAGCACCTTGAAAGTGGGGCGTAAGATATTCGATTCTATTGGCGAACAAGCATCTCCGGGCACCGGACAGATCCAGCTTTCAAGCAAGATTAACTTACCATCAGAATTCGGCCTTCTTGTTATCAATCCTGAATTAAAAACTTAATACACCAGTGCTTCGAATTTAATTAGATCATTGTCATTTCTTGTAATGAAATCTTCAACGAGCTACGTTTGCGTATCCATGTTCTGTCTCATTAAGCCTTGGCTTACTTGGCGCTCACTCTTGTAGGGACAGGAAGGGCTTAAGTTCCAAGCTGTTTATATACAAAAGGTGTTTGTATCATTTTCTACGTCAATACTCGACCACCAAGGTCTATTTGATCAATTATACTTCCCATCATGGCACGACGAGCACGTATCTCATTTATCACTATGATTGGGCTACTTATCATCTTTGGACTCCTGCTGCTGGCAAGGTATCGCAATCAAGATCATGGAGGCTTACTAACCTTTGCGACTTTGCATCGCGACGCATCCAAAAATCTGGATCCAAGTATTTTACATGGCCATGTTATTTCGGAAAAACTTGATAATCAAACTATTAAGTGAGTTTTATCTTTTGCCACTGGATCCTCCCTTTTTACAAAATCTCCCCTCGCCTTCCAACGAAAGTTAATCATACATACTAATGATTTCCCTAGAGCAGAAGTTGGTCGCTCTGCTTGGAAATTGTTGCATACGATGATGGCTAAGTTCCCTGATAAGCCTACTAGTGATGAAAGCAAAGCCTTGGAATCTTTTATTCATCTTTTTGCACGTCTATATCCCTGTGGTGAATGCGCGAGACATTTTCAGGAAATTATTGCTAAGTTTCCTCCACAAGTCGCTACGAGGTCTACAGCTGCGGTATGGGCTTGTCATGTGCATAATCAAGTCAATAAAAGTTTAAACAAAGAATTATTTGACTGCTCTAAGATTGGTGACTTTTATGATTGTGGCTGTGCAGATGACAAAAGTAATGCAACAAATTTGACAAATGCTACGAGCTCAACGGCAAAAATGATGCTCTAACTTTCACAGTAACTATTATACAATGGATATTGTATATATGGGCCTTAGATATTGTCACAATAACGCAATACAAGATTTGTGAAAAGTTGGCCACCAAACGACGACACTGTAAACCTGAAATTTGGTTTCGATTTGCTCACTTAATATCACTGCTTCAGAAACTTCAGTGATTAACTCGTCATATCAATTGACCAGATATCAAAATAAAAAAAACATAACACAGCTATGCGTCATGCTAGAGTGTAATTTCAATCATCAAAAACAACCCGAGAAAGGCTAATTCAATTAATTTAATTGCTTACAAGTAATAAAAAAATAGACTACTATGAAGCTAAATAATTTGATACATTTAGCAAATCATTTCTGTTATTCAAGATAACAGAAGATTAAGCCAGGAGGAAAAATATCAGGCCTAGAATAGAATATAGGGTCAACGACTCAATAGAAATTAAATCATGTCGTTACATAAGATTTGCTATACTCTTTTCATTGTCTCATTCCGTGACGTTAAGGAATTTGGTGGTGCATATGTCGTTTGTAGTCAGTCATTTGTAATTACTTTCCTACTACGTCCCCTATGAAAAAATACGCCTATAGAAATCTTTCCATTTTCTCACTTGCAGGCTACGCTATATTAATCACTTCTTTGATCAAGGAAAAAAAATCAACACAACAGCAAATTACTGTCAGATCAATGAGAATTGCCCAATCATAGTCAAATTTTGATATTGGATACTTAATACAGTTACTTTCGTCATTGAGTTACAAGTGTCTATCCGTTAATTACCGTCATAATCTTGTTTGGTCCAAAAATCCCTTACTCAATTGAAGACATACATTTGTACGGAAAACAAATATAATGATTTCTCAATGTTTTCATGGTGATAACAAGCGACACTTAATAAAATTACTAGATCCTTGACAATTGTACCTACCCTTTCTCAACTTCATTTCCCTTGCTCCTGTAAACACTCAATTCTAAAAATAATATAATAATAATTGGTGGTTAAGCAAGTCCATATCACATCATGAACTATAATAGCTCACCAACTGGACCATAGCCTATTTATTTGACAGGTAAACTTTTCAATTGTGCGGCCTGTCAGATTTTAGAGTGTCGGATTGCAGCACCCGATTTATTTGAGGATTTCAGAAATGGCTATGCTAACTACTCCAAAATGGTCACAGACTATTAGCAGCTCATCACCTGTAAATAGATGGACGATCTGAGCGAATAAGTAGGCAAAGTTACCATTTCTTTTGTTCCAATTTTAACTTTGCTCAAAATGACTTGGATCGATATCTGCTATCCGCTAAGTTATCGTTTAATGATAATGTATCAACCGTCACTGGTATCTCCCGGTTTTTGGCAGTTTATGGCCTATATTCTGGATCTGGTTCAGAACTCTCTGGCTCATCATCAACTCTGAAAGCTCCTGCATCTGTCTATTTTGATAGACTCAATGCTGAATATTTAATTGATAAGTCTTGCAAGATCAATGGCTTTATGCTTCAAAATATTAAATCCCATCCAGCGGAACATAAAATCTAAGCTAATAAATCTATACATGCTTCTCGAATCATAGATCCAGAGACCAAGCCAGGCTCCATCTAAAAAATGTCAAATCTTTCTGTCACTCTAAAAAATTAAATTTTTAAAAAAATCGGGCCGTTTCGATTTCTAGAAGCAGCAGGCAAATTTGCATTCAAACTAGACCTTCCTAATTCAATAAAAATATACCTGGCTTTTTATATCTCACCTCTTACACCTGTCGCGCAAGACGACTTGACTGGTCATACTTAAGGCTAAATTTCTCGCCTCGAAGTTTCTTATGAAAGAGCATCTTTTGAAGCAGAAAGAACTTACAGATCACTATAGCGCAATGAAGAAATTCACTGTATGGTTAGATGGAAAGGGTGTCATAAATTTGCCTACAATTCCTGTGCTATTTCCAAATTTAGGTACTATTTTGTGAATCTATTTCTCTCTTTTCGTTTCTCTTCGTACATTTTGGAATTTACCTTTCTATTAGGGATTCTTCTAGTTCAATACAGTTTTAGAAGTTTCTATAAGTCTCTTGATATTCTTCTTTGTTTTCCTTGCTTGGAATGGTTTATCTATGTAGAAAGGTATATGTAAGACGTGATTCTATAAATGTTAGAAACCAGTTTCTAGTCTTGTTTTCTAATTTATATACGTTTAGACTAGAATCTACTATATTCTACAAATCATTACTCCTACCGAAATCCCGAATAGATTTATTTGTCCTGTCCCGATCCGATCCAACCCGACCTGACCCGATCCGACCTAACTTGATCCGACCTGATCTTGCCCGTTATCGACATCATTGACTAGAATTAATCCGAGTTCTGACAAAGGGCGCCATCCTGGAGATAGCTGGAATATTCCTGTCTCCAAAGCAGGTGGGATTCAAGACCTAATTATAGAAATCCATGAATTGATTCAAAATGGTCCTCGCTTTGACCAGATTTCTGTCGACAAATTATGGAGGAGAACACTAATATGGTGTGAAATATTATATCCCGTCCAGACTTATAAGCCCTTGAGGCTGGTCCGTGCGATTAATCTTACAACACTAATAATACAGAGTATCTCCGTTTACCATTCATTACATAACAGCCCTAAATCAACACCTCGACTATTTATTAATGCTTACAGTGATATATTCACAACAATAATAAAGAGTCTCAGGCATAAGACCATATTTATTCTCTTATGTGGACACCGCTCAGACAGTTCATATAGTAGGATAATACCAAGTAACAAGATTAGGTAGTGGAAATATATTGTTTTCATCGATCAGCAACAAACTAGAGAAACTAGAAGATATTATACTTACATAGTGGCCAGAACATCGCATAATCTCTACAGCACAATTGGAAAAACATGGATTTTCCATACGATGGTGTCCAAACAATTTTGATGTTAAGCTTCTCTGCTCAAATGGCGCCGTATGTGCTGTAATTTCTCGTATATCAGGAAGATAATATCTTTGGTAATGTGGAGGAATAAGCGCATATCAGAGCCCAAAGTTGCAGAATTCTTGGTGATGAATCTGGCTGAGGTATTTGCTATGGAGTGATTCTCATAAATTTTTGAAATTATCAGTGGCTTTTGATGAGCTTTTTGTGCCATCGTGGCCCATGCATTATTTACCTGCGTCCTTGAGGCATAATTAATGTTGACTTCTGCGATGGTACGCTCTTTACTACAAGAGCGGGTTTTAGCGAACCTGACTAAAGGGCTTCTTCTCATTCCCCATACCCGTGCCATTCCCCACATTAGTTCTGGTTTCGCTGCGGGCTCACCAGCTAAAATTGGTGCTCATTATACCATACATAATCTCCTCTACACTCTGAATAGAATGGAGTTGGGGCTGTGATCTTCATGGGATTAAGAGAAAAAGAGTAAGGCGTGTGAACATCTTACACTACCCCTATTATTATATTCATATTAGCGAATGTAGATGAGCTAGCTCGCGAAAGATAAAGCAGAGCCAGTTCGCAGATCTTTCATAGATGATCAATGTGAGTCTTAACTTACGTTTTTTTAACCCAATACTTTATCAAGTCTACTTCCAATTTTATACGCTTGTAAAAATCAAAATCCAATAGAAAAAGAATTACCATTTCGTTAGTCGATAAATACACAACGTCCTTTTACTTTTTCTACGAATCTGGAAGTCCTGTCAAACGTGGTTGCATCCAATGCGAGTCTACTAAATATCTCTTTCGACGCTTGACTTTCAGAGCATAATAGTTACTTGGATAGAAAAAGAAAAAGAAAAGAAAAGTTACTCAACTTTGTTTTGGGCTCTGTTCACTATTACAATGATTTTCGAATAACCTGAAATTTACTCTGTTTTATTTTTTGGAACAATTCTAAAAAAATTTGTCCACAGTGCCCATGATTCCTTTTCCTCACGCAAATATGCCAGAAAATGAGCGGGTGGTTCAAGCTTCCCCATCAAAAAATCCCATTTTTCGCCGCTTCCAACGCCGATAGCTGACGCTATTTAAATCAGATAGATTTCTGGATAAAATTTTCGGTGTTGCATTGGAGTTAAATAACATATATATCATTTTCAGCGATTTTAAACAAGGCCGCAAATTGAACCCCCGATCTCAACCGCCGTCTGATTGGTAGTTGCGATCTAAGCGAGAGTTCCGGACGTATATAGTGTAGATGGACTGTGCATTTGCTGATTCATCATCGGTGTTTGACAAGCTCTGCGACAGGGGAAAACACACACATTGATTGGTCAGATACAAGATGTGGGGCATGTTGGAGCGATCGAAGGTCGCCACAGAAAAACGACTAGGGTAATTAGACTAGTTTGAGACACGGGTTATGGATATCAAAGACGCGCTAGACTCATGACGTTTGGCGTTTAAGGGATAGCCTCTCATGATATAGAAGTTTCGGAAGAATATACTATGGTTTTGAGATGAGTATTAGAGTATCCGCCAGGTGCTATATTCTGTAACGAGAATAAGAAGTGTAACATAAGAGATAGGACGAGAGGAGAGAATCTGTATATGGAGAGACGAAAACAAGAAGAAAAGGGACATCGAGAACTGGAGGTTCTTAGAGACAGTGGCGATATATTTTACAAGTCATATAAATTATTCCAATTATTTACTTCAAAGGCCAGTAGTGCCATATTTATATTATTCATTATATCTTCAATTATTAATCTGCCACAATAGGACCCACACTTTTACTTTCGTACCATCCACACAAGAACGCTACTCTTACTTTGTACCAACAATTCTACACAATTAATAAAGCTTGATAAAGAGATATCTTACGCTGTGAATCAAGTCCGAATAAGAATTCCTTTTAGTCTACGGGGTTTTTGAAACATGAATATGTTCAACCGAGGTTTACTTTATCAGGAGAATTTTGGTCATTTGATTTGATCTAGAAGAGGTAAGGTGTTATGTGGAAACAACGTTGTCGGTCAAGCTCGAGAAGGAGGTCTGTTGTAAATAATAGTGGGTCTTCTACATTGGGATTAGCGTAGATCTTATTGTATTTAGTAATTTCTCACACTGTAGCTCTCACGAGATAACGATTTAACACAACAGGTTATGTGATCCGGTTATGTGCTTATTGCTGCGTAGATAATCATAAATCTAAATATCAACAAATCGTTCACCAAACTATCCCAACATATCTACAATAATTTAATCCTATTGACACCAGCATGGAACACTCAGTCCCAGGGAAAGTCAAGGCGATTCTGTCCGGACACGACAGCCACGCCATCTGGAAAAAGCAAGTAGAGGCAGAGGCAGAATCCCTTCCTGGTGTCTGAAGACATTTTGAAGGAAAGGCCACCGTGTGGCCTGATTTAGAAAGAAAAAGTGACGAGAAACAGGATGAGTGGGACGTGAGGCTAGAACGAAGGGAAGAGCTGTAGATCGCGTATGTTGTTCATCGTGGACAAGCAAAGAAAAAGATACTTGAGTCTATTGATCTCGCACATGCTGCTGAGATATCTCACTTGTCGGACCCAAAAGAAATGTGGGATCACCTTAATCTGAAGCATGAGGGAGAAAACTTCCAACGTCTTCATCAAATAACCAGAGATCTTCTTGGCATTGCCCAGTTAAAAAATATGCCTGTTGATGCTAAAGTTGTCAAACTTCAGGCACTAAACAGAAGTATTGCACAACAGGACCCTAAACTAGAACTACCAGAGGAGTGGCTGCTTGAAATTCTAATTGTTAGCATGCCAGATGAGTATGAAACTGAACTGGCAATTATTAAGTCAACTAATGTTCAATTAACGCTTGGGTATGTTCATGCCCGTCTTCGCGAAGAGGAAACTTCGATGCAAGCCCCTATCGAACAATTTGAAGCTTTAAATATTGCTAAGGGTAGACAGGCATATCATGATAAAACGGACCCATCTACGTGCCATGGCTGTTGGAAAAAGCTTAGCATTATCGAGCCTGGGCATTGCAAAGCAGGATGTAAAGAATTTGCGGCAACAAATGAAGGAAAAGATTGGAGGAAGAGTTACTGGGGGTCTAAGGCAGTAAAGCGATACAGGGAGCGCAACAAAGAGCGTGATATAATTTCTGATGATGAAAGGAAAAGGGAAGGACAAGTAAAAGTAGCTAAAACTCGGAGATACACTGCTAGAGTTGATAGTTCTGAAGATGAAGCATCTTTCTCTCCTTATTTTCAGTCCTATAATTAAAGCCAAGTGACACACTTTAGTAACATCCCAAGCACTATAAATCGATACCAAATATCCCAGCCAAATCTAATTATTAGCCAAATTTCAGTACCACCGATATGTCAGCCAGAACGAATTATAATGATGCCTCTCAATCTGTATGGACATATTAGTGTCGGTTGGCTAATTGACGGCGGAGCATCAAGACATATATGCAACGACAAGAATATGTTCATTGAGATTATGTCAGCTACAGATCAAATCGAAGTTGGTAATAAAGAAATCATGACAGCATCAGGGAAAGGGGATGTGCGAATCCCGTATGATGGTGTATCGGGACAGCCTTCTTCAATTCATCTTAGGGATGTCCCCTATACACCGTGTGCTTCTGAGAACATAATATCTGTTGGAGCTCTAGACAAAAGAAGGGTTGATTTTTTAATCTCTAACGGAATAATGACTATCTCTATTAAAGGCAAAGCAATTGCTAAAGCTGTACTGAAGAATGGAGTTTATTATCTCCAACAGAAAAATAGCATACCTCAAGCATTCTCAGCAAAGGAAATATCCAAATTAACCTCAAAAAGACTAGAAAATGATGCAGACCGAATGCACTGTCGACGCGGTCATCCAGGAGAAACTAGGTCTCAGTCTTTTAGCAAAATGGTTGATGATATTGACGTTCAATTGAAGCAATGTATATGTGAGGCGTGTATTCTAATGAAGTTTACACGAAAAACCTCGAAAAATTGTCTGCCAATTGCCACAGATAAGCTAGAATGTGTGCATATGGATCTGTATGGTCCATTACCTCATGCATCCTTTTCAAACAAACGATACATGCTCACCATAACAGATAGGGCCACAAGATTCGTTTCAACTTCGTTTCATCGATCTAAAAAGGATATTCCACAAGCTATCAAAGACTGGCGTAAAATTGCAGAAAGAGAATGTAAAATTTTTTGAAAAGGGGAAAAAATAAAAATGATTCATATCGATAGAGGAACAGAATTTTTAAATGATACATTAATCTCTTGGTGTAATGATGAGGGTATTATGTTAGATCCAACTGTTGGTTACAACCCAGAGGCAAACGGTATCGCTGAGAGATGCAACAGAACGATCATGGAGAGCTCGAATACTATGAGAGTAGAAGCTGGACTTTCAGAAGCTTATTGGGAAATGGCCACGGAAGCCTCGACCTACTTACATAACAGAGGGCCAGTTAGTTTTCTTCAAAATATGACACCATGGCAAGCATGGTATAATAATAAACCAAGCGCAAAATGTTACAAAGTTTGGGGATCTCCGGCTTATGTTCACATTCCGCAAGAGAAAAGAAAGAAATTATCACGAAAAGCGTGGAAGGGAATATTTGTAGGCTACTCACGTAGGCACGCAGGAATTTACAAAATATGGGACCCTGAGAAGAGAATTGTAAAAGAAGCCAGGTTTGTGATATTTGATGAACTGAATTCAAGATGTAACTACAATGACCTACCAAAGGAAGCTTATGAGAATTTTGAAGCAATCTTAAAGGAAAGGGACTACAAATTAGATAACTCGATGACCACAATGGATGAAAACAGTAGTACCGACGAAGAATGCATTGCATTTCCTGAAAATAGATTACTACGACAAGAAAGAAACTCACCCGGCACTCTAGGGATTGTCCCTAGTAGCTCTGCACAAAATCAACTTACAATGGAATCTCCATCTTGTCATGAAATAATATCCGAGTCTTGTGGAAACTCAAATCGAGAACAAGATCAAAATATTCAAGTCACGAACGAAGATAACCCATCAGTTTTGGTACCACATTCAGATAATTTATTGGAAGTTAACCCATCTTCCCTATCATTACAAAACTCACCACTGGATATTCGGCTTAACGCTAGAGGTAAACCTGAGTCCAAAACAGCAAGAATGAATCCAGAAAGAGCCGAGAGAAGATCGGCGAAAGTAGCAGAAACAGAGGCCGCTAACCAAAAACGTCGTGAAGATGAACATGCAGCGGGGTGGAGAAGAGGTAGGAGTATGAAAGATATGGCACAGGTAGCCAAACTCCGACACCAACCTCATAAGCAAGTGAACCCTAGCCCAATCAATCTTCCCTGGAGAATAAATATTCGTCTACAACAGCAGAAGCTCTTTCTAGCCCATATAAGCCAGAATGGCAGAATGCTATCAATAATGAACTTAATTCGATTCGGAGTAATGGTACATATTCTGAGCCTCTTGATAGACCAGTCAATGTCAAAAATTGTGAGATTATTACCGCAAAATTTGTATTCGATATCAAATATGATGAAAAGGGTCAGCTTCCGCTTCGATTCAAAGCAAGACTAGTTGCAAGAGGATTCACCCAAGTCAAAGGTGTTAACTATGAAGAGACTTTTGCCCCGACTATGCACCTTGACGCATTTCGACTAATCCTTGCTACAGCTGCTGCAAAAGGATGGAAAATACGTCAATTAGATGTAATTACGGCCTTCTTAGCCGGAATTCTAACTGAACTAGTGTACCTGAGAATTCCTTCTGAACTAAAACATATCTTTGGAAATTATGTTAGAGTTATCAAAAGTATTTACGGCCTTAAACAGGCAGCGAGAGTATGGTTCTTGCTTTTACAATCATTTCTTAACAAAATTGGTTTCCATTCACTTCCTACGGATGATTCTGTTATGATAATGGTTAATTCCATTTCTGGAATTCATGTAGTTATAGGAATATATGTAGATGACCCACTAATTACGGGGGAGAATGTCGAGGAAATTGAGAAGGTCATTATCAAAATTAAAGCCGAATTCAGTATGAAAGATCTGGGGGAGGTCAGGAATGTCCTAGGAATGAGGATCTTGAGAAATGCTCAACATTTAACACTTGATCAAGCCAAATTTGCAGCTAAAATCGTCCACGAGTTTTACTATTCTGACGGTTTTATTTTTGAGACACCCATGGAACCGAATGCAACAGTTACGTTGGAGATCGATCCTGGAAGATCACTAGACGAGGGGGAGCTTGCAGCATTCCTAAGATTAATTGGCAAGCTTGGATGGTTGTGCAATACACGGCCAGAGATATTATTTAGTGTGCGTAAGATTCAACAATTCTGTGCGAGGGTATGTATCAATCATTGGAAAGCACTTTTGAGGACCGTCGGATATATAGCCGGAACTCTTGAATATGGCCTAATCTGGAATACAAAATGCAGTGAAATAAAGAGTTACGCTGCCACTTCAAAGTCTGATGAGGCTAAATTGATTAAGGAACAGCTTAAGATAAATGGCTACTCCGACGCAGACTTTGCTACTGATCCAGCTGATAGAAAGTCGATAACTGGAATGGTGTTAATGATAAACGGAGCAGCGACCACATTTGGAAGCTCTAAACAGCCCGACGTATCAAGGTCAACATCAAAAGCTGAGTATATTGGTATGAGTGACTTTGCTAAGAGGGTATTATGGGCAAGAATATTTCTAGCCCGAATCCAGGGACAAAATGATGAGAAAGATAGTAATCCAGTTCCGATATTACATGAAGACAATTCTGCCGCAGTTACACTCACTAAAAGACTTAAAAGTACATCAGCAATTCGCCATATCGCTACCAGCTATAATCACATCTTACACGAAGTCAGGATGGGAACGGTTGTAACAAAATGGGTTCCTAGCAATGAAATGCTAGCTGACGGATTCACAAAGCCGCTGACAAGGATAATATTTGTACAAAAGAGAAAAGAAATTGGTGTCAGTCGCATTACCGAAGTGATGGAAGACATATTGGGAGATGATTCTGAAGACTGTGTCTCCAAATAAGTTTGGTAGATGGATTTTGGCAAATTTTTGGAATCTTTGACGCTGAAGGTTTAGAGTGTGAGGAACTGGGGGAGTGTTGTAAATAATAGTGGGTCTTCTACATTGGGATTAGCGTAGATCTTATTGTATTTAGTAGTTTCTCACACTGTAGCTCTTATGAGATAACGATTTAACACAACAAGGTCACTAATGATAAGTTATATTTTTCCATGAAGGTTATCTAATTACGGGAACTATCAATGTTTAATACTTTTCTTCTAGCTACTTGAGTGATTCCAACCTCCTTGATTAATCTGGAAATTAGTTGTGCACTAATCCTAATCTAAAAGTGTGATCTCTGATCTATATGTTTCCAGAACGGAACCATTTATCACGTGATAGAGAACGGATTTGTTTACAACTGTCCACATAGCAACGGGCATAGCCCACAACATAAGGTTCTGATATTCTAATGCTAAGAAGGACTCTCACTTCCCTATTTTCTCTGCTTGGGGGATAGTTTACCTTCATCTATTTGAAGTGAAAAAGAGAACAATTTAAAATAATGTATAATGAGCAAAATTAATAGAACGTTGGAGAGTATTCCCTATGATACTCAATATTTCAAAGACTTTTATTCTATGCCAAGTAGAAACGAACAACACATGAGTCGTAGGAATCGCAATAGTAGAGAAATATTAACTCAATAACGGCTTTAATTCACAATTTAACTTCAAGAGCAACTTAAATTAATAAATATTAATTTATTTTTAAAATAAAATTCGGTGAACTTGCGTTGTCTAGCTTCATAAACCCCCTCACGCCAGCATTATTTCTACTATTTTAAAAGAATTTTCATACTCAAAAGAAGATATTTACTGAAATCCTATTCAAATTATTGGAAAAATAGTGATGCGACTCTGTTCGATTTATCTGATCTTGAATATTCATCTCGGCCATGTTTTTGCATCACCTCCAAATCCACCTAAGTTGTCGTCAGAGGTTAAGCACAACCTAGAAGGTTATGAGTGCGGCAATATTTTCTTTACTCCTGTCGAGATCAAGAGAGCTCTAATGCTAGCTCGAAATTCTATAGATAAAGGGTATCGCTACCCTCAGAAATACCTAAGTCCACTCTACAGTGAATCAATATATGAAGATTACTTCATATATCCAATTAAAAAAGAACAAGAGATCCAGCCGTATATTAAGCGTGATTCTCAAATGAGCTCTTCGAGTTTCTTACACTTACTATTTCAATAGAGATAAATACTGTATTTTATATTGTTCTTACAAGACAAAGTATCGAAGAACTAGATGTGGTTTCTAAGATTACAACCGGTGATTATACCAAATGTATTCGAAGATATAATACGCACATAGGGTCATCGAATTCAGTGCCAGAAAACACAGATGGTTATATGTGCGGACATGAATTTTTTACCGACGAGATCATTCATGAAATTCTTGCTCGAGCCCAGAAAAAGGTTGATGATGATGATGATGATGCCTTATATTCTACTCTCTACGTTGGGCGTCTGTTTCCAGAAAATAGTGGATATCTGATGTGGCCAATCATGAGAGGAAATTCGTTGTATAATTCTGGAATAGGTAATTATCTGGGTTCTTTGTCCATCCAAGGTAGAAATAAACACTGAACTTAAATTTAGCTAAAATTAAACCGTATTTCTTAATTCTAAACAAAGAGAGGCAGTTTGTAGACGTCGTTGTTAAAGGATATAGCAAGAACTTTCTGAGATGTACACGGTCAAAAATACCCCAAAAAGCACCGGCATCTGACCCGTATAGCAAGCAATTCGTGCCATCTCCGAAGAATGGATATATTGCAACAAAGCTTTTTTCTATGATGATGTCCTTTTCGAAATATCTGTCGCTGTCAAAAAAAATCCAGCAGCGCAAGTATAAAAAAATATCTAGAGAAATATTCTGGACCCCCTTTGAAAGAGCCATGTTTATTGTGGCCTTTAATGGAAGATGGAAGAATGTTCAAGAAAGGTGTGTTAATTTTAACTTTTAATAGCGCTTCCACCTTCTAGAGTATTGATTTAACCATACTCTAGGAAGTAAGGGATCATACCGTCTGATCCTCACACCAAGTTTCAAGAAATTAAGTGTTGCAATGTATGCCAATGGTAAGCTCAAGGTATGTGACAGAAGAACAGTCATAGAAAAAAAGAATCATGACACAAGCAATTACTATTGTAATGAGTATCAATTTAGCCATGAGCAACTTCTAGTAGCAGCGGAAGAAGCTTGTTTGAAGATGAAATCTAGAAGAAAAACCTATTACCCAGCGAGGTATAGAGGCTCGGGATTCAATATGAAAGGACCCTATTTCACTTATCCAGTCCTTCAGTTTGAGTTTAAGAAATTTAGATCTCGTAAGCTTCTTTTTATGTCCTGATAAATAAATTTGTTTGCTGATATAAACTGACGCGAATAATAGATCCTGGATTTCATCGTGTTGTAGTAAATAAGTACTGTGAGGTTGTTGGGGCACTCACTACGCTTCCTGTGCTTATCTCTGATGGCCCTAATTTTAAATTGCAAAAAAAGTTGGTAAAATGTCACAGATTAGACGACGGCCCATTACCACAAGGGTTTTTTGATGACAATGCTGAAGCTGTATTCGAAGACTAAGACAAGTATTAAATGAAGAAAGCTGTTCTAATGGAGCGGTGATGGAGTACCTGTGCTTCTCAGGTACTTGCTCTAATGTAATCAGATCTGTATCATCAAAGTATTGTACCAGCTTCCAGAACTAATAACCGCAAAGTAGTTGCATATTTTTTTTCTAGTTCAGAAGGTTTCCCTCTATTAAGAACGCCCTGAAATAGTATTACTTCTTCATTAAGTCTGGACTGATTTGAAGAATTCTTTCTAAACTCTTTTATAGCCCGGCAATTCTAGTTTTCAGATTTTTTGCACGTTATGTAAAATTGAGAGCACAAATTTTGTAAGCCCATGATTTATGACACCCTATAATTATTCCTCTTTCTATTAACCTAGCTCTTCTTTTAATCAGATAACAACTAAATTGAAAAATGCAATGTATGTTGAAGGTGATGAGATGCTCTCATTCAGTCCGATACCACGAATTATCAATTATTGCGTAAGATAATCTAAAATGGAGTAATAAATCACGATAAAATAAGATACTCAAAAGGAGTCGAGATTATTTCTAAAGTAATGATTTCGCAACAAACTCAAGAAACCCCCACGGAATCAAGGTGCGTATTCATAATCTGAATTGAAACTGAAAACCAAATATTGAGTCAAAGAATACATGACTCTCCCGAGATATTGAATAAGGGTAGGCAAGATCGGAAGGTAAATTTGGGACGAAAGTCAACAACTAAACTTATATGAATGAGCTGACACCAAAAATGCCTAGAAATATATGGGTAAGAATCGAATGGAAAGACGGGTTGATCAAAAAGAACAGTATGAGCAGGAGAACGGGGTGTACAAGATACTTGGGAACGAGCTCACGAATTAATTCAAGGACTTATTTACACCATTACAAGTCTAAATGCGAAAGTTGGCCTCTAAATTAAAGCTAATCGACAATTAAGGAAAATTGAGATGTAAATAAAAGAAACAGAAAATTTTTTAACTGGACAGCTAAACAGTATTTAAGGAAACGAGACTATAATCATACTTTAAAAAGCGTCCTGATACTGGTTGGAGATATATTTGGCCACAACGGGTCCTGGATTATTTCCAACAACACATTTGCCATTGGAGTAGATGGGTTTATTGCTACCATCGAGCCACACTCGGCAAATAAAGTTACAAAACGATCAATGAAGCTGATAAAAGCGAAGTTGATAAGTTCAACATGATATAACTTTGATTGAACAGGACTTAATAAATACAAAAACGTCAAGGTTTGCAATGATAGACGGATTTTCGAGAAGCTCGGTTATAGACGATCTGAAGAAAGATGAATGGTTCAATATTAAGCGGTAACGGGTAGTAATTGGTCGAGGCTAATCCGAGGCCCCTCAAAACACTATGACGAACGCACAGCCGAGAATTATACATTATATACGACATCCCGAAACACTTAAGCTCCCTCAAGCAAAAGATATTATTGATGAAAGCTAAAGGATATATCAACGCAATAAGATAATTGAGGTTATTTTATAGCAGTAAAATTAAGGATGTAATACAAATTTAATTTAGGATTTTACGTATAAAAGCTAGAAATAATTTGATGTTTCTATCTACGCTCGCTCTATCGCACAGATTATCCATCCCTACAGCAACAGCGAGTGATAAATCCAAACAGGATAATTAAGCGAGTTTGGTAACTGGTGCCATAATGTCAAACTCGGTAAGTGACATCGGGGGACCATTGATATTTGTCAAGCTGATAATCTTACACCATTTAAACCATATATCAACAATGTCTTTCGGACGTCGTTCATAGTCTTATTAAACAAGATGCAGAACTTAACCGATAATGGTCGGCAGGTGACTGATCGGACTCATGGTAAATACCTCGACTTTTTAAATTGCCAATGTTTTTTTTTTTTTTTTTTTGAGGCCTGATTGAATGGGCCGTCGGGCCATAAAGGTAAGTCGAAAAGATGGGCTATTCATATTCATTTACACGGCAATATCAGTTTATCATCAACTTACTTATGATGATCTTCCTACAATATTAATTTGGGTTTACAGCCGTAAAGCTACAGAGCTTGTATGACAAATTCAAAGATTGGAAAGGAACTTTACACATAGAATGCAGATGAACCAGTGAAGTGGCAAAATGAGCTAAATTGTAACTCAATCTAATATTTGTTCGGTTGGTCTTAGCCCCACCTCACCCCCTTGTCGTACCTACAATACGGAGGATGAGCTGAGGGACAGCAATACGCAACTTTTTTATCTCCCACCCGAAATATTTCATTCCTAAACCCTGCGTCACCACCAATATTAACCTATTTCAAGTAACAAAAACCGTATAATAGTACTACATATATATTTTTTAATCCGTTCAGTAAGTAGGTGAGGCATGAGGAAGACCATACCTGTAAATAAGAAGCTACATATTTAGTCAAAATCTACGTAACTTTAAATTGAATTTACATTCCTAGCAAAAAATTAAATCACAACCGTAAGATTTCACATTTCTTTTTTTTTTTTTTTTTTGATAAATCGAGATTTCGAGAGCTTATAAGTAGAAATACATCACAAGATTCACGATTTATATGTTTCCAGAAGGTATAGTTGGGATCAGAAAATGTTATAAATCAAACCATATGTCATGTGATTAAATCTTACGTAACCAAATGTACATATAAATTGATAGAAATCTAAATAGAAACTTCATGTCTTTACATCTTCAGTTGATTGGACACTCACATAGACAACTTTTTTTCTTTTTAACACTTAAAACTCGTTTGCAACTCATAAAATTCCAAATTATTTGTAAGCTTACTTTCTTTATAGAAGGTA
>QVIK01000230.1:0-46270 GCA_003957845.1 Oidium heveae
TGGATCCAAAAAGTCTGCATTAGTTATTGGATTTTTGATTGTTGAAAATTTTTCTTGCGTCAAAATAGTGTTTTTGACTTGTTGATCCTATGTACAATCCATGCCTCGCAAGACCTCCGGAAGTGAAAGAAGAAAGTTATGAAATAATCGTACATAAGCATGGTAGTTTTAGCGCAGAAATACCCCAGTAAAGGTCTGTATGATCCCAGCTAGCGCATATTTTAATCCTTGTTTTCAGGCCAAACTGCTTGCATATGTATATGCGAGTTACATTTTCCCAGGTTCGAGATANGTAGTTTTAGCGCAGAAATACCCCAGTAAAGGTCTGTATGATCCCAGCTAGCGCATATTTTAATCCTTGTTTTCAGGCCAAACTGCTTGCATATGTATATGCGAGTTACATTTTCCCAGGTTCGAGATAATCTCTAAGAGACACTAATGCATGTACATCAAATAGGGTAGCTATTATGCTGTTAAAATGTCGATCAGATGTAACATTAAAAACTATGCCAAAGACATGAGTCATTAGAATATTCTAGTTTATTGCTAATCAGCTTCTAGAGAACATAAGAGGACCTCACATGAATCAATAGATATAGTCAAATGTTACATAAATGCTCCCGCCTTGTTGCATAAACGCCTCCGCAAGTGACAGAATTTAAAATGGAAATCCTCACCGTTGGAACGTTCTTTTTTACTAATATTTTCTACATGGACATTAATTTAGGGTATTAATTACATTTAGGTAAATAAGTCATTGTTAATCTCAGTTGCGAATTCATCATTCAATGCCGATATATTTTACAGCTATCTAATGATAATAATGTGTTAACTATTGTAAACTCCAGACTGTTCAGGCTTGTACCAGTTCACAACTAGGTAGGGCCATCATGAACTTTGAAATCGTAAAGTCGTCGATTGCTCGTGAAGATTAACAGTATTCAGTATTTGCTATCGTCGATTACAGTTGCCATGGCAATCTTGATCAGGGATTAAATTGAGTTAGAGCTTTCGAGATAGGCCTGCGGTTCGATTTTTCCATTTTGGGTTATGCAAGCAGGGGTATGGGTAGATTTAGAGTGACGTGCCAAAAATTATGAAAGGTCGATATAGGGGCTGAGATAGAGCTATGACACGAATTAATTATTTTAATAGTAGTTTAGTAAGAAGTGGTAAGCGTGGATTGGTTGAAAGCTGATACGCGCCAATCAATGAATCTAAAAGGTCTAGAATTGTGCAAAATAGGGGGGCGGGGCATTTAATTTTCTTAGAGGGGGCAAATAACATTTCCCTATATTTAATCTTATTCCATTAGTGGACTTAGGGAGGTTGGGAGACAGATCACTCGTAAAATTCTGATAACTATATATTGTAGTCTCTATATAAAGTTTAGTAGCCACAGGAAAATATAGATATCTTGTGGAATTGCCACTGATCGACATCCGTTAAACAACAGTCCCGTCACATATATTTTTCTATCACATCTATAAGTTTAATCTCTCTGAGGAGTATAGCCTTGAGAAATTATACTATATATATTTACATTTAATATTTCCCCCATTGCATGAAACATACACTCCCATCTTTCTCGCCATCATCTTCAACCTCATTATTGGACGACACTTTTTATAGCATTTTTAATTCTCCTGCCCCTGATCCGACTACTATAGGGCAAAGCACGCTAGATATTTCTAACAGGATACTGGCTGATACCCCTATGATTGATCAAACACATCTAGATTCTTTCGCAGGATTATCTAACGAAGATAAAAGAGAAATGTTATTAATGTTACAGAATAGAAGATGATGCAAGCCAGTGTCGACAGTGGCTGTGTCAGAGGGGAGCCCTACTACGAAATTCGTAGTTCTTCCAAAATGGAACGGTAAATAAGAGGACTTAAGATTTTTATGGATATGCTGAAGAAAAGGTTGGAAAAAGAGATGGGGAATCATAGGGAGGCTAGCTGTTTGTGCAATAACATTATCAATACGTTGCCAGACGATAAAAAGTCAAGGGCTGCGAATTTGTTCTCGCTAAGCAGAAAAGCGGATAATTTTAATTGGCGGGAACTACTTGTTGTCCTCGAACAAGAGTTTGAAAATACCCAGGCTCAACAGGCTGCCATGGAGTTAGTGCAGCATATGGAATAGGGTCGCCACCAGAGGTCCCGCAACTTTTTGGAGGAGTTTGAGTACCAGGTAGCGTTGAGTGGTGGGGAGTAGATTTTCACACCATTGGCCAAAACCAGGCAACTGAAGCTGCCGCTTAATAATAACCTGTAACGAGCTTTGATCGGGGTTAACCTGCCATCAGATAAGAACTATACCGAGTGGGTTTCATCGGTTAAAGCGATTGCGGTAGAGCTGGAAAGTTTTTCGGACTACCGGCCAAAAAAACAGCAATCAAGTCGGAACAAAACTCGGTCCTCCAAAGAGCGGGAATACATCATAAACCAGAACAAAATCAGTCCGACATAGCCGTAGATGAAGACGGTGATACTATTATGTCAGGTACCAACGCAATCCTGGCAGCAATTGAAAATCCGAAGCTACAAACTCAAGAAGGTAAAGACAAACCCACATAAGGGAAAAATGACAAACTAAAGACTGGCCATGGAAAGAAAAAATAATAAAGAATCATCTAAACCTTGTGCACCATAGCGATCATTGACAGAGTTCAATAATCTAGTAGAAAGGGGAGCATGCGTCCGTTGTAAAAAAGGACACAAGGGAGATACATGTCCGACTTATTGGGCGGCTCGTCGGCTTAAAGTAGACTTGAGTCAATTAGAAGAAGAGTCTTAAGAGGAATCTGAATCTGCCTCGGATTCGGATTTGGGAAAAGATCGTCTCTAAGCAAAGTCGCCCTTGGGGAGAATAAACAAACTTCGAATTTTATTGCAAAAAATTAAATTATTATCAAGACTAGATTTCACAAGTGAACCATTAGTAATAGATTTGCTTAATAGATAATGTATACTATGTTCAATCAATGATCGACACTGGCTGTCTTTGTTCTGTGGTTTTTGACGAAAGTTTCGTGCGCCAACGCAAGCTATATTGTGTAGATATTCAGCTACGCCCATCTAAATTGGCAGACGGTAAAATTGGTGCGACTATCGACAAAATCACTTGTTTCAATATGGATATCGATGGTAGGCAAGAAAGTATTTGGGGATATGTAATGCCCAAATTGGCTTATCCTATGATTCTTGGGAAGCCGTGGATGGAGAAAAATGACGTTGTATATCTAGCTAAGAGACGTTGCCTGTTACGGGCTAGGCCCGATTTGTAATTGACTGGGAGTTGGTCTCTTAGACGCCACGTGATACAAGTTGCTATATGAGATAAAGGACAAGGGCAAGGTCAGGCAAGAGTAAGGCCAGAGTTAACGTGGGATGGTCATATGACCTTTCTTAGTCATCAAATATACATTATATGTCCATAGATTTAGTTAATCCTAGAGAAACATCTGGCTGGTTCCAAATTTTAACTATGACTCCAAATCCAAATTCTACATTCAACCTACCTTCCCTTCCTCTTACTCAACACCCTCCCCTTATTTCAACTTGCCCTGCCTCAATAGGCAGGCGAGAGTCGTTGACAGAAATCCTACTGTCTACTACTCTAGCAGCAGAAAATAGAACACAAGAATCCAAACTTTTGTTTGGAAATATAGCAAAAACCCTTGATGAAGCTAAAGCTAGTAGCGATCTCCCCATACATCTCGTGAATCCTTTCCGAGAATTTATAACTGACTTGAACATTGTTGCCCGTAAACACTTTGAACGCCACGTCAAAGGCACATCTCGTCCATCTCCTCCATACGTGAATACGAGAGAAATGAAAGCAGCACCAAATGACACTATTAAAAGCACAAATCTCTCTGTAGTGGTGCCCCTCCCCAAAAATCCACCTTTGCCGCTGTTACCAAAGCTCTGCCGTCTAAGACTCAGCATCCATTACCTGCAAAGCCAAAGAACAGTATCATTCCTTTGAAGCCTTCATCTAAGAAAGCCGAAGATTATCGTCTTTTCGTTCGAGTCTCCGAAGGACATCCAGCGCAGAATATGTCACCTTATTCTGTGATGCTAGATTTAAACCCTTTCTTAAAGGAAAATCTCATTCGTGAGATTCAAACGATAAAAACAGGCTTTGCCATTTGCCCCAAGTCTGTACCTGCTAGAGACACAATTTACGACCGTGTAAGTAAAATAGAGGCATACCTTTCGACCAGAGGAGAGTGTAAAGTAGAGAAACCAACAAACCATAAGGCATATCTCTTGTCTGGCATTTCTTGATCGTACACAGGCTTTAATGGCACTGAAACGGTTCAAGTAGATATAACTAGAGATATTATTGCTGAAGCAGTCCAAAGCATTACCAACATTGCTCCCGTAAACGTTCTTGTGCCACGCGATTTTGACGGGTCAGAACACCTTAGTCAAAGGAATTGGGTTGTCTTATTTCCCAAAGACACAGCAAATCTATCAAGAATCCTCCCACTTTTCGGTGTACATGTCTACACTAAACTCTTACGGAAAAAGACCAAAATTCCTCAATGTGGAAAGTGCTTTGGTTGGCACAATGAGCGAACCTGCACAAGAATTGCCTGCTGTCGTATTGGTGGGTCAACTCAACATAGTGAAAAGGAACATATTATATGTGACCCATCAAGACTCCACCAATGTCCACCAAGATGTGTGAACTGCCATGGACCTCACCCAGCAGACTCATTAGAATGTTTGATCAGACCTAAAAAAGACAATAAACTACCTTCTAGAGTTGAAATAGCACAAATTCGTCATGTAGCATCTGCTGCTAGAATACGCCTAAAAAAAGCACACTGTGATATTATCTCATCAACTCAACCTACACAAACAGTAACTACTGACCAAGGAACTGAAAATCAAACAACTCCTCGAACAGTGAGAAAGCTTTTCACTGAGTTACCCACACCAGCTCGTGGCAGATTTGCTATATTATCAACTCCTACTCGCGGCAAAAGCCCCCAAAATAGCCCAAATCGTATGAATGAATAGCACAACTGTAAAATTTAAAATCCTATCAATAAATGTGGGTCGCAGCTCTGCGGCCCACGAAATTGCACTTAATATTGCCCTTAAATCAAACATCGATGTATTATTAATTCAAGAGCCTTATATATTTAGAGATATTATAAGGAAGATCACACGAAAACACCCAGCTTTTGACTGTTTCACTCCAACTGATGAATGGTCGGTTAGACCCCGAGTCATTACATATACAAGAAAAGAATAACACTGCAAATTTTTCCAAGAACGACCCTTCACACTGACAGAAGTAGGAGTAAGCGACCTACTCTTTCTTACTATCCAACCTCCACGAAGCCCACAAATTTCAATACTTAATCTATACTACACACCACCTGGATGTAATAATCCAGGTGCTGGCGTCAACCTCCTCCTTTCTCTAACAAACGATTTCTCTTGCTCGAATATAATATTAGCTGGGGACTTCAACCTCCATCACAAAGACTGGCATCCATCATACACTGGCCCATCTTCCCCTCAAACCGAATCCCTCAATAATTGGCTGGAGGCCAAAGGCTTAGTTTTAATTTCAGAGGTTGATGTTCCAACACATAATAGGGGGAATATACTAGATCTCTGCTTTGCAACACAACAGCTAGTGGTCAAAGGGACTACATCCGCCGTTCAGAGAGAACTAGATGTAACTTCAGATCATCTACCCTTGCTTATAACTATACCAAGCTGCAAAAAAAATCTACCGGTAACTCCTAAACCTCGATTCGGGACTATAAAAGTAGACACGTTCTCTACCCTGCTCAACATGCAATTATCGGAGTTAAACACACCTCTACAAAAATCAGTCGCACATATTGAAGATAGAACAGAAAGGCTAATCCTCGCCCTGCAGCAATCATTTTCTGGCTCTGCTACACATTGATTGCCTCATAACAAAGGACAACCCTGGTGGGATCAAACGTGCAGAGAAGCGAAAAGACATTTTAGAGAAATATCCCAGTTTAGGACCCCCACCTATGCAGATAGGAGAATATACAGAAAAGCTATAAGGAAAGCAAAATCAATTTTTTTCGTAAAAAACTTGATGAAGTTAGCACTGCAAAGGAGGCTTTTGAAATTTCTAAATGGCACAAAAGTAAAGGACAATTCCGCTCTCCTCCCATGATAGACCCACTCCATCCCGAAAATCGGCCAGCTCAGACAGCTGAAGAAAAAAGAGATGTTTTGTTAAGGAATCTCCTGTGCAATCAGACGGACGTAGAAGACATTCCTTACTCTACTCCCTGTGTCGCAACGACCTCACTCCCATTTCCTTGTATCACTGAAGCAGAAGTTTCACGAGCAATCCTTGGAGCTGGATCAGCCACACCAGGTAGAGATGGTATTTCTACGTCAATTTTACGTCTTGCATGGCCTCAGATTTTTAACATAGTTCTGGAGCTTTTTCAAACGTGTCTTGAAGTTGGTCATCACCCTCACTGCTTTCGTACTCCAATCTTGGCAATAATTGAAAAGCCAAAAAAGATAGATAGATCTTCCCCAAGATCCTATAGGCCTATTGCCCTCTTATCTGTGCCAGGGAAAGGTCTCGAAAGAATTATTGCAAAGCGCATGTCTTGGATTGCTATTAAACATAAAGTTCTTGCCAGGAAACAGTTCGGTGCATTACCACTAAGGTCATCCGTTGACCTTCTACCTGTCTCACACACGATCTTGAAAATGCCTTGGTTAAAGGATGGACTGCTTCAGTCGCTACCCTGGATATAAAAGGAGCTTTCGACGCAGTTTTGCCAGGAAGACTTATTCGTCGTCTTAGAGAGCAAGGTTGGCTGAGTCATCTCTGTAACTGAGTATCTTCTTTCACAAGTAATCGCAAAGTCTGTATACGTCTTGATGGTGAGATAGGCCAAGCACAGCAGATAAAATGTGGGCTTCCACAAGGATCCCCTATTTCTCCGACCCTCTTTATGTTATATATATCCCCATTGTTCAAGTTGGAGAGACTTAAAAAAGCTTTCGGTTACGCTGATGATGTCGCAATATTAGAGACCTCCCCATCCCTAGAGAGGAACTCAGAGAAATTAGCAGCATCAATCAATCAGGCTTTGACATGGGGCAGCTATGAAGGACTGACTTTCGATCCGGCAAAATCTGAATTATTGCACTTTAGTAGGAAACGACGTGATAAAGATAGAAATTCTCCAGTCATCACCGATAAATTTCCAATAACCGTCAACTTAGAAAAACCTTACCTTAAGTGGCTAGGAATTCATTTTGGTAGAGAATTGAAGTTTAAACATTATGCATGCATACAAGCCTCAGAAGCCCTTAAAGTTGCTAATACTCTGCGCTGTTTCGGTAACACAATCCGGGGAATACCCCCACGATTATCCAAACAAGTTATCAGTGCTTGTGTTCTTCCAATCGCCCACTTTGGATCATCGACATGGTGGCCAGGTAAAACTAGGATGAAAGGTAATCGAATAATCAGTAACAGAGTCGGGATATATATCAAAGAACTTGAAAAGGTACACAAAGCAGCAGCTAGGGCCATTTTACCATTATACCGCACTACATCTACCGCAGTACTGTACCGAGAGTCAGGCCTCAGCCCTGCTGAATTAACTTTGGATTCTCTATCTAGAAGAGCCGCCGTAAGAACATGCAGGTTAGATCCACGCCATCCACTTTATAAGAAAAGACATGAACTAGCTCTTGGTCCTGCAAGCAGTCGTCTTGCTCGGACACTAGAGAATATACCACCCTCGGAAGAAATCGATCCACTCTCCATTCCCTCTTGGGATAAGTATAAGTCAAGAGAAAACATCTTAATGCTAGGTCTAGACTTTCCAGGTCCTTCTAATACGAGAACAATTATCTTTTATGAATTCTTAAATAAACTCTCCAAATGTGACATTTTTATATACTCCGATGGCTCTAAATCCCCCGATGGCAAATTAGGTGCAGGGTTTGTTATATTACAGATGAATGTCAAAATATGTGTTGGAGCTCACCCAGTTGGAAGGAATAATGAAGTACAAGATGCCGAGGCACAAGCTGCACTACACGGGATTCGTGCTGCATTATCATTTTCAACAAACCGCTTTGCCAGTAATCTGTGGGTTTTCATTGATAATAAAAAGGTAGTGAAAAAATTCTAGGTAATGTAACTATTGACTCCTCTCAAAAAGTGTACGATGAGATCTCGAAAGCAAAAGATTTATGGAAAGCCCGAGAGCGACTTCCACACACAGTGGAGGGACAAATCAATGTCTGCTGGATACCCGGACATTCTGGAATAGAAGGAAATGAGCTGGCAGATCTAGAAGCAAAGAGAGGAGCTAACATGTGCCCCCCAGAAGACCAAACTAAGCTTTCTTTTGCCTCCCTGCAAAAATGGCACATATCACATACTCGAGAAGCTAGGGAAGATTGGTGGAAAAACAATGCGCCTAACTGTTATAATCAATTAGAAATTAAAGACATTTCTTTTACTCCAAGGGAGCTTTCTTTGACAAGAAAAGCCCTTGGTAGATTAATTTCACTCAGGACAGGGCATGGAGATTTTGCTCCCTACCATGAGGGCTTTGGACATAAGGATGTTACACTTCGCTGTCAATGTGGATATCGCAAGACACGATTACACCTATTTTTCTGTAGAATTTTACGCCGCAGAGGTCATCGTCCTGCCGGGCCTATTAATCAGTTAATACCTAAACTTCTTGGCACACCAGAAGGTGCCATTGTCTTAACAAAGTTGCTAGAAGTCACCAAGTTCTATTAGCAGATTTGGACTCGCTGAAGGCCTCTCTGTATCAAATATAATTTTTAATAAAATGTTTTCCTTTATTGTATATAGTCGTATTGTTTCTTTCCTATGTAAAACCATAGATAAATATAGATTATTTCTTGGCTTAGCTTTCGTGCTTGTTCGAATTCACACTTGCCTTTCACATTGCCTACGAATTGGTTCAAGGAAGAAGGGAATAATAGTTCGTGCCACCAATTGGTACAAGAACAAGGCGCCTACTAAAGTTATATCACGGGTAGCGCATGTAAGTGCTAAAAATACAGAAGTTATCTCACTGACTACTTTTACGGAGCTATGTAAGCAATACAATTCTGCCTCGATTACGGAGCTGGGGGCTGTCTCCATGTACCATATTACACGAGCATTAGAGCAAAAAAAAGTACTATTAAGAGAGGAAGTGCAATCTCGACTTCCCAAAGAAGTTCATCAACATATAGAGCTGTTTCTAGATGATGGAATTGACTCAAACAGCGCCCTACATCAATTGGACCCCTTACATGCACTAACAAAAAAAGGCACCCAGCAAAGTCCTGCTCAATAATTCTTTGTATTACTGCTAATTTCTGGACTTTTGAACCTCGTAAAAATATTCGATTACAATCCTTCATGAAAGAGTACAACAAAAGATATCAAGATCTCAAAGAACACACTGAGATTACTCCTGAAATCAAAGTTCAATTGAAAAATCTTCTGCTGTATCATGTTTCAAAAATACAACTTGGACTTGTAAATATTTGTCGCAATCTATCTTATGATGAAACATTCTTTTAATGCCTCCAATGGACTTCCAGTAAAACCTCAAAACTTACAGTTTATAAACAATCTGATATTTTATGTAACTTCTGTCAAAAGCTTGGGCATACAGAAAAAGTATGTCGCAAAAAGATGAAAACGAAACATACTCCAAAAGCTAAACAGTTGAAGCCCTTATCATTGAAATCAAATCGTAGTCAAACTTATCAATTAGATACTGCTACAGATTGTCAAGTCTCAAGAGACAATAATGATTTTTCCAATTTTCTAGCCTCTTCAGAACTTATTGGTGTTGCGGGGGGAGGTCGAGTGACCTCGACTGGTAAAGGTGACCTAATATTTCCTACATCAGATGATAAAATCGATAATCTTAAGGGAGCTATTTGTATACCGGGAGAAAAAGCCATTATTCTTTCAACAGCTCAACTTGAGAAGCAAGGTTACTCTATCTGGTGGCCACCGCACTATCAAGATATAAAGCTTATTCGTCCAGATGGAACTACCTGTGCTATTTTTCAACGTGAATCGGGTAGACTAATCTAGAAGCCTAAAAGTTACACACCTAATACTGCCCATCTCTATCTAATTCATCGTAACTAGCATACTATTCTTGGTCATCCAGGACAAAAGGCACAAGATATTGCTCTTCAATCGGCTGGAATTAAAGGATATAAATCGCCCGTAAATTGGGAAACTTGCACTAAGACGAAAACAACTATTTCAAAGAGACACGGATCACTGCGTAGTACATCCTCATTTGCTGAAGCAATTCACATAAACTTAGTTGGAGGCCAAAAGTCCTTTACCCCAACTACTATTGATAAGTCAGTTCCTGCTGCGATTTGGTTTCTTCTTGCAATTAACGAACACACTTCTTGGAAATGGGCTTGGCTAGTCTATATGAAAAACACTGTACCGTCTGAGATTCGTGACCTTCTTCAAAATTTGAAAACTAAGTTTAACAAAACTCCAACTCGAATCCACACCGATGGGGGCACTGGGTTTTCCAGTGCAGAAATGCAGGAGATTCTTCTAAGTCGTGTTATTGAATGGCACAAATCTTCTTCACATGCCCCGGAACAAAACGGTATAGTCGAAAGAAATGTGCGCACTGTGACAGAGAAAATGCGGGCTCTTTATCTACTGTCTTCATTGCCACTACAATATTGGCCACTCATCCTAACTGTCACCCACCATCAATATTTTGAATATGACACCAAACAAAGTAGCTCCAAAATCTCCTTATTATGCTGTATTCGAACGTCTCCTAAACATCCAAAATTTAAATTCTTTCGGGTGCCAAGCTTTCTGGTTAGATCCAGACCAAAACAAACTTAATTCTAAAGCCAAAGAAGGTATTTATGTGGGTACTGGATTTTCGGGAGACCATATCATCCTTAATCCGACAACAGGCAGAACTGTCATAAGACGAGATATACGAGTTCATGATGACGTTTTTCCATTCCGAAATAAGATATTATCTCTTAAATCAAACAATCGTCTGGTCATTAACAATGCCTTATCTGGCCCGAAAGCTAAAGATTGGAATAAGGCTATTGATATAGAAATTGAAAATATGACACGAAATAAGGTCTGGACCCTTATGCCTCGATCCCAGGCTAAAGGTAAAGTAATGACAGGCATCTGGTCTCTTAAAGAGAAACCTGATGGAAAACTCAAGGCAAGATGGTGTGCAAGAGGGTTTTCAGAACCATATACTGATGACACTTATGCGGATATCCTTCCACCTACTACCATACGGATGTTGCTTGCTCTTGCAGCTTCAAGAAATTTAAATATTAGTCATGTTGATATAACTGCAGCCTTTCTGCATGCAGAAATAGACACCCCATTATATATTGAACAACCACATGGTCAAGAGAAACCAGGAAACTTTTTTTGTAATCTGAAAAAGTCAATTTATGGACTAAGAACAGCCCCAAGACGATGGCAACACAAACTACGGAACGTATTAGATGGAATGGGATTTATACCACTCAAATTTGATACTAATATGTTTCGAAAAGATGAAACTATTGTATCTACTTATGTCGATGATTTTATGATCTTTTCCGCCTCTAATACTAAAATCAAGCAAGCTATCACAGCATTATCACAAGCCTTCCGGGTTAAAGATCTCGGTGATATGACTAAATTTTTGGGTATCAATATCTCTCAGCAGCTAGATAGAATACGTATAGATCAATCGGATAAAATTGAAGATCTATGTAACAATATGGGCATGCTTTTATGCAGGGGCTCAAATACGCCGATAGCTAATGATAATTTTATTGACTATGATACAGAAATATCATGCACTGAATCTGACGCTGTAAAGTACCGGTCAGCCGTTGGTTCCCTTCTATATATTGCTAGAATGACTCGACCTGACATTCAATATGCGGTCGGTCAACTTTCTCGTCATGTACAAAAGCCCTCTGAAAATTCAATGCTTGCACTAAAACGCCTCGTACGCTATATATCACGCACAAATTCGGTCGCCCTCTTCTTTCCTAGAAATGGAAACGATAACCTAACTACCTCATCATACAGTAATTGGGGAAATATTATCTCTTCAAAAGGAATAACAGGTAATCCTTTCATAATTAATGATTCTCCAATTGCTTGGTGGTCCAAGAAACAAACAATGACAGACCAAAGTACATGTGAAGCTGAGTACGCTGCCTTAACAGCATTGGCAATTGCTGCTCGATGGATCCGCCCGCTTTATGAAGAACTTTGCAAAGCATCTCCTAGTCCAATAAATACTGAAATGAATAACACGACGGCCTTAATAACAGCTAATACTAATAAAATAACAGCTCGAAATCGCCATTTTCTTATGAAAGAATCAACAGTTCGAGAGGCGATTAAAGATGGTATCATAACCCTCGAATATACTCCAACAAATAAATGTAAAGCTGATGGTCTCACAAAAGCGTTACAACGTATCGAACACTCTGCGTTCTGTGCTCAGATAAACTTGGATCTAAAGTATTCGATTACAGGGGGGTGTAAAGCTGGTGCATTCTAATCACGTGATACATTACTGTATATAAATAACTAGATTAGCTTCTAAATAAATCTTCATGCTTTCTTTCACAACAGAGCCATCATATTTAATGGTCAGTACGGATCGTCTGTTAAAATCTGTTACTTTAGAAGCTATGAATTCGATGGAGGCTAAAATTTGTGCCGAGCGTTTCCTTAATTGCCACTACCGATTTCATGGCTTCCCAACAGCATTACCATTAGATAAGGGGTCTAATTGGGTAGGAGAATTTTGGACAATCCTAGATGTAACAATTGCCTGAGAAATTGGTCTAGAATCTGGGTCTATCTCCCTGGCACTACAGATGTAGTAGTCATTGAAAATAATATCTTAACGAAGAGATATGCGAGCAGAACTCCGGTCCCGTCAAATTCTGCGAGCACAGGAACAACTCACATGAGGCACTGTTAGTTCTGTAGGCAGCATCAATTGCTAATTCCTTCGATTTGGCTGTAAGTACGAATATCGGGGCATTAATAAAAAATTCCAGACCATGGAAGTTCTCCACTGAAAAATCTAGTGTCCAGCAATCTCTTTCATTTTGCTTGAGTAACAATTTTGCTGACTCAATTTGATTTTAATGACGCTGCCAACGCTTCATGCTGACCTTGTGCAATAAATAGTATACTCGAGACTGCACACTTAACTAGAATCCCAGAACTCGTGATTCCTGAATATTCTGATAAATCTTAGATGGCGACTGAGAATTACAAAGGGTTTCAAAGAAATTTTTAATTTCGTCAGATTAATGAATATCTGTGTAGAAAGTGTGATAGATGTGTTCCATACTCACCCTCAGCGCTCGAATGTGAAAACATGGTTGTGAAACTATTCCATAGTGCTTCTATCTCGTGCCTTACTGGATGGAACATGGTCAGAGACCAATTTACCTGAAGCGCATTGAAATGAGCTGCTAAGAAATTTGGTATCATTTTTGCGTCTTCTGAATCGAAAGCCACTACTACGCCAGATAAATATATCTAGATGGTTAAGAGCTTCTTCTAAATTGGCTTTGCCATACGAGCCATCTTCTAATCTGTTTGGCAGTGATGAGAAAGTAGGATCTGTGTACTAGACTACTAGCTGCTCTGTACAGCGATAATTCAATAGATTCACGAAATTTATTCAACAAGCCATCCAGGACAGGATGCAATTGTTGTAACTATCCTACGCCGTTGATTTGGCCGAAATTAAGAGAGTCCGTTCGTACATTCCTTCAAAACTGTGATGTGTGCCATCGTACAACGGTATGCCGTGAAGCAAAGGCCGGATTCTTACGATCGCTTTCAATTGCTGAGCATATTGGAAGTGAAATAGCTATTGATTTTGTTACTGACCTCCCGCCGTTTAAAGGTTATACCCAAAGATCCTGGCAATAACTGATCGTCTCTCCAAAGATATTTTCGTGTTTGTACCAACTCCATGTCTGCAGAAGCCTGTGCAAATATTTTTGTTGATCCTTACTACCGATATTTCGGACTTCCTCGCTTTTTAACCAATGATGGGGGTATTGGATGGACTGGTTATTTTGGGGAAGCTTTTGCGAAGTCATAGGAATTAAACAACGACTGACAATAGCTTAACACGCATAGTCCTGTTACGGTTCAACCCTTAATCTAAGCTTAGGTGGTGTAACGAATGATAGACCGGTGAAGACCTGTAACCTACGCTGGCTAGCGTAGGCATAGATATTTTGAAATCCGCAACCAGGTCACGTGCAAAATTAGATTCTTGCAAAATATTTATGAAACAATTAGAACGTTATTGAGGCGAATGGTCATGGAAGCGACTAGAAGATGATAAAATATGGAGCAATGTATTTAGTAGGTTCCTTTACTATTGTAGTCGAGTCCTCTCGAGATTTATTATTAATAAACTGTACCTACAAAATTGCCTAAGCATTTTATTTGAAAACTGTGACAAGTGGCGACATAAGAAATCATCTAACATTTCAGATATATAATTCAGGTTCGTGAATATTTTAGTTTTTCATAATTAAAAAATAATCAGACTTATATGATAAACAGCTTGGTACCCGTCATATTTTTGATGCCGATCCTAATTGATTTCTCTTCCATTTGGTTCCCAACAATTTCCCACCCGTAATATCACATGGTCCATCATCAAGAATTCCTGTCTAGCCTAATGCGTATGACTTTGTCCCCACTAAATCCGCAGCCTCAATACAGGAGCCAGCGACTGACAATTTCTCTAAAAAACTGATGTATGTGTCAGGCATAACATGGCCAATAAGATGGTTACGTGTAGTTTGGTTCAAGGCATTTTTTAATTCGTACATTTTGTGTTTGTCTTCGGCTGATGAAATTACGCTACGTGACAATAGCTGTTTGAAGCGCGGAAGGATTGAGGCTAGAGCTTCGTCCTTGAATTGTTTGCAAGCATGTAATAGTGCTGAGGCATTTTGATCTCCATTTCCGTCTCTAAAAGTGTTATCCATTGTCTTTAGTAGTCCAAATACATCTGAAATCTGGCTATTGCTCATCATGGATTGGAAGGCACTTGTTCTCATAGTTTTTGCAGGTCCAGTAAATGAGTTTCTACCTTCAACAACTCGAAGGACTCTTTGCTGACGCAGAGGATTGAGACGGATAGAGAGTTTTTGGACAAACTTTGAACCAATAAATCCAAATCCGTTTCCTCCAGAATCGATAAAAACAAACTTTAGAATTTGGTTTTTTATGTTTGATAAAACATGGTTGAACAAGTGAATGTATGTTCTGAGGAGTATGTACAGGTAAGAGTGATAATAGATTAATTTCTTCAAGATTTTCTTGATAACAATGGTGACAATCACTATAGCCTGATATTCCGACTCTTTTTCAACAGGATTAGTATTTTCTATTTCAATCTAGTGAAGGCCAATATTCTTGCGAGAGTTACTTGCATTATGCCCTGGTTTTCCATAACACATACATAGTTTAACTGATATAGCACTCTGAATGAAAGGGCACATCTAATCCGATCGGATTACACATTCTTCACAAAGATCCAAAAATTCGTCGGAATTGTAGACTTCATTTATCAACTGCTGTTGCCCAATACGCAATTTTAGATTTGGTGAGAGTCCACTGTGCGTAGGTGCAATCAAGGTTTTGTCATCAGATATGCAAGATAATTTTGCAATCTCTGAAATTCAGATAAATATGCTCCAAAGGATTTATCCGCTCGGCGCAAACGTGAGAGAGCGTCACGAGCGCTTTCTTTTCGTTTAGGATGAGAAATAAAACGTTTAAAACATTCTATGCCTTTGATAAAGACTTAAATGTAAATAGACCATCGTATTGCAAATATCTATCTAAAATGGATTAAACCTAATACCCAAAATTTTGGTTAATGAGAGTAACCTGTGATTGTAAGGACACGTAACGATCCGCAATCTATACTATCGTAATCCTGATCTGTTTTTGAAAAGCAGGATATAAGGTTCTATGTTCCCCCGTGAAGTTTTCTTTATTTCGATACAGTTCTGGATTGTTAGATTCCAAGCTCTCTATTGTTCTTTCCGCTTCAGATAACCTGTACTCCGACACGGCCAATGCTTTTAATGAGTCCAAAGACTTTTCTAGCCTGAACTCGAATCTGAATTCTAGTTTTATAGCACAGGAATCAAATATTTCTTGTTTGAGCTTCCCAAGTTGTTTTTCATGATTATAAGCCAAATCTTGCAATTCATTGCCAGCATTAAAATGTTCTGTCAATATGATGACCCTATTCTCCGGGCTGGCCCCATCAGTGAGATCCTCTGCACAAGATACGTGAGAATATGTTAAATAGGGTAAGTTAGACGATGCGACATGATGTTAGGGAAGACAATGAGGAATGGAGAAAATAGTCGGGGTTGTAGTTTTAACAATGTAAATTGATCATGTCTGTAGGTTAAGAATAAGTAAATATCGTCGTATGAGTGTTTAAGCTTGCGATTACTTATACATCATATTCTCCAAATTAAAGGGTGACAAACTAGCTAAATATATCAAGCTAGGCCAACCCCTTAGTGCCAACAATTACATAATAGTCCCTATATGTGAGAACTAGGGATACCATGAATTTTCGGAGGTAAACGCAGAACATGCTAAATTGTAAAATTCGCTTAGAGTTATACTCCACTCAAGTGCACTAAATCCGTTACATAATCCAGTGAAAAAAAAAATATCAAATTCCAGCAGTTAATCACGACAATTCTATTTGAGAATTGATATAGTATGATCAAATGAATTCATGTAGAGGTCTGTATCAATTACTATTTCTGACTAGCTATGGAATTGAAATTATTATAGTATTGCCTCAGGCAATTTTAATTAAATTTAGCTGGCTCATAGGCCAGCTGGGATAGGGCGGGCCTTGAAAGTTGTTTAAGCGAGCTTAAGCCATGTTTTGACAAATTCATATTCATTGACCTTGAGGCTTGATGTTCTAAATTTTTGCATCCAGATGAATTGCTAGCCGTACACAATTTCTGGACTGTTAATTATGCAGTATCTGCTTAAAGTATACTCTAATCCTAAGTAAAAATATAAACACATTTATTTTTAAAATTATGGTCGTGGAAAATTTTATCTCAGCTACAAGCTGTCCTTCGCTGAAATCAGCACAAACAACACCCTTAAAAACTTCAGGCATTTTTGTCCATGAATTGCAACCTGATACTGGACTAAAATCAGCACTTAAGAATAGTTCAACACCAGTCAATGCTCTTGCTGTAAGCTCAACACATATCTTTGCTGCTCAAGTAGATAAGGCAGCTGTGCATGTTTACTCAAGAGAGAGACAAAATCAAGAGTCAACAATATTTTTTCCTTTTCGTGTTCACAGCCTGGCCATTATAGGAGATGGAATATTAGTGTTAGGGACAGCGGAGGGAAGGCTCGTTCTCTGGGAGGTAACGTCTTTTTGTCTACTGTAATCATATACATTAAACTTATAATTTAGCTATCATCAGGAAGGCAGGTATCTACTGTTGCAGCACACCTCCAACTAGTAAATTGTGTGGTAGCCACGAATTTACATATTATAAGTGGCTCTGAGGATTCCAAGCTACACGTTTGGTTAATCCCACAATTATTATCATTATCTCGAGGCGCTTCCCTAGAGCCCCTAAGATGTTTATCTAATCATCAGGCACCCATTACGGGCCTTGCCTTGGGACATAGTGGAAGCACTACGAATATTTGTGTATCTGCAAGTAAAGACAATACAGTTATAGTGTGGAATTATCATTCGGGTCAGATTTTGCGTACCTTCCTTCTCTCCAAGACACCTCTTTGCTTAACATTGGATCCTTGCGATCGAGGAGTGTATATAGGTTTAGATAATGGATCTATACAACTAATTGAATTTTTTCAATCAAGCTCAAGTAAATATCCTCTTTATGATACTAGTCTTCAAGCAATTCCCATCAAAATTTCAACTCCCGAGTGGACTATCCCTGGTAACGCAGGGGCTAATTTGTGTGTACATACGAATTATGATGGAACATTACTTCTCTCTGGGCATGAATCAGGTGAAATTCATCTTTGGGATATAGGCCGTCGTCAGTTCTCATCAGAAATTGTTAACTTGGCAATGCCAGTGACAAATATCTTAATAGAGTCGCCTTTTCCAGACGCGAAATGTACCAGAATTATGACCATTACAAAACCTAAAATTACAAATCAAAATTATGTTTTGAATACTCAGTTTATTGGCTCTTTGTCATCTGAATTTGATGAAGCCATCCTCGCTGAAGGTATTCCAGTTGATATGATTAAAGAAGCTGTTTCGAAATATACCAACTCAGCCGAACCGGTCCCAGAAGCAGATCAAAGGCTCAAAAAAGAGAATGATGACCTATGGAAGATTATTAATGAACAACGGGCTATTCAAAAAAAGACATGGGAAAAATATACATCTCTCCAAGCCGCGAAAAGTTAATTTCTGTTACTTTGAGTCTTTAAATATAATGAATTCAATTTTCAATGTATAAGTTTAGTATTTTTGGGGAAAGGCGTTCGGCGGGTAAAGACAGGAAATATTCCTGTATTCTTGTTGTTGTGACTGAGTCCCCGAAGGAGAGATACTCATAATCGCTTTAATTTCTATTTTTGATGATCAAATCAAACTTTTACTGCTCCAGTTGTATTGTCCAGTTTCATTATGTTACTTTTGGTAGCCTAGATTTGAACCAAATGTGCCAAACTTTATCAGTTTAAGATATCTTGTTTGCTCGAGGAAATAGAGACATGCTTTAGATTGACTTGAGCTGAATTTTAAGTCGAAGATATAGATCAAACGCCAATCACCTTAGATCACAGCCAGAGTGATTAAAAAATGGTTCTTTTGAAAGGAGCATCTCTATGAAGCCCTGAACCACACGGTCGTTAGGGTCAACTATTTGAAATGGATGAGCCAACGCCCACATATAAGGCTCATGTGTTTGCGTTCAAGATACATCACCTACCGGACTTGCTTGTTGAACAATGTTCTCTAGGGAAAGTAAAATTTGCCGAAAGTTCAATCCATGAAAACGCTAGCAACTTGAGTTTGTTAGATGAAAATAATCAGCGCCACAGAAGGCAGATCCAAGCACTAACCTGGGCTTAATACAAAAATCCGATTAAAATGTATTTTCAATCACTGTAATTTTTGTTATCATTGTATCTTAAATTCCTACGACATTACCAATGTCTCCTTTCCTGTGATGTTATAATAAACTCCTAGCTTAAATTAAAATAGTTCCGTACTACACTAACATCACATATCTTCACAAAAGAAAATCTTATTTTTCTTCTTTGAGAATTGCTAATTTAATTAATTATTTTGATTGTAAATAAACTGTAGGATAAGGACTGTTTTTTTTTTTTTTTCTTAAATTCTACAACTTTACAAGATTAAAATTAAGCAAGTGAGCAAGCAGGACAAACAAAAAAACGAGGGCGTGGGAAGCGACTCCTCAGTCTTAGTAGTATTAGAATTAGTTAAAATGTATGAATGCTTTTTGTGAGGGGAGGCCGATTAGGTCAGATCTAATCGAGCTAATATTAAAAGTCATAAGGAAATTTCTAATTAGTTGAAATTATCTTTACGTCTAGTTGGCTACGCATTGCGCCACGGCAACGTCACACCAATGAAAAGAAAAAGACGTTCGCCAATTTTATCTTCCGAAGATGTCGATGAGATAGACAATTTTGTCAAGTCATCTTCAATAAATCGAAGAATGACATATCTCGAACTCGCCGCTGGCCACTTTAGACATTTAAGTGTCAGTGAAAGAGTTATTCAGATTGAGCTTCGGAATAGAGGTTATCGGCGTCACTCTGCACACAAGAGACCTCCAATATCCGAATAGACCAAGAAGGTTCGCCGAAAATGGGATGAAGCCCACATTCACTGGACTGTAGATAACTAGATGTCCATACTCTGGACCGACGAAATTTGGGCGAAGAATGGTGAGCATTCAAAAGAATGGATCTCTAGAGAGGTGAATATTTTGCTCAATGACATACATTTTATCCTTGGATCAACATTTTACTTTGGACTGGTGAAGAATAGATATCAACTGTGTAGGTGAAAAGATAAGAGGTAGTATCAGCTAGATGTTCTGGGGCTGTTTTGCAGGTCTGGAAAAAATGTCCCAGCACATTTTGGGAGAAAGAAAGGGACTCTATTGATTCTGAAAATTACTGTGAGAAAATAGTACCTCAAATTGATGAGATGGTCTCTATGCGGCCCTGACTCTCCGCGATGCAGGACAATGCTCCTCCTCACACAGCAGCTAGGATGATGGAAGAGATGGGGGAGAAAGTTATTATTCCTATTCCTTGGCCTCCGAACGTTCCACGCCTTAATTTGATAGAGGCTTTTTGGGAAAGGATGCAAGATTACATTCAGTTCAACTATTCAAGTCTAGGTAGCAGAGAAAAACGATCTCGAGATATACTTCGATTGGTTGTGAAGGAAGCGTGGGACTTTGTGTCCTCTGAATATTTTCTCAATCTCATTGAGACTATGAAGTCTAGATGTAGGGTGGTTATAGATGCTGATGAGGGCCCGACAAAGTACTGAAGACCAAAGCTTTTATATATTTTTGTTGATCCGATCTGTGAATCATTGTTCATATCATTCTTTGTGTTTCCATGTTGTAAATTTTGATGGTATGATTGCATAAAATTTTATGCAGTAGATCATGTATGAATTAAGATTAAACTAGGAGAAATGACCCGCCTATAATTTCTTTGTCGGATGAATTCACCATACTTTTTTGCTGCCAAGAAATTTCATAAGTACGGGGTGATAAACTGTATTTGATAACAGATCATTCCTTATTTGGCTAAGATTGCCTCGCTTATATCGCTACTAGTGGCTCCTCCAACAATTTCTACCTTGGCCATAAGGTAAAGTTACATATGTGCCCTCGCTTACCTACCGGTTAAGGAAATATTCTTGTCCCAAACGGAAATGACACTGAATTAGTTTGTCGCTAATTAATTATTTGCATGGGTAAGGCATGACATCATTCAAGAACATTACAGAATCCTGTGACCATGAATGACAAAAAGTAACAACTTGCTTCTTCCATAGTTTCAATGTATTTGTCAAATCAATAATCTGAGAATTACTAGCAGGACCGGAATTCGCATTAGTCGTTTGCATTTCTATTCGATAAGCTTCACCATTGGTTCCTTTTATTTTGCACCCACTCAATTGCAGGATTAGAAGAAATTTGATTCACTGAAGATTCGACAGTAATTCTCGTGTCAAAATCGATTTCACGGTATTCTCAAGGACCAGCACACTTTTGACTGCGAACCAGCATTGGTCAGTGCGTAAGGACTTTGTACAGGGCTTATCCTTGGTCTAGGTGCTTGCGCCACTATGGTTTATTATGCAAAATTTCATAAGCTTGTGTGCCATGTTGCTCTAGTAACGCTTAATGTTGCGAATAAACAAAAACGCCCCCTAGGCAAGTAAGGTTGATGTAAACAACTGAGAGATACATCTAAGATTCGTAAACTGGTAATAATCCTTTCAACAAAATCTATAATAGTCTTTACCCTTAATCTACAAGTCTGTGACAACCTCTCTCCTAAATTATTTACAAGATAGGGTATTTTCAATTCTCCAGCATCCAGCATTACCAACTTTTTACAAAGAATCCTATTAGACTCCAAATCTGTACTTGATTTGAAGGAAAATAAAAACTCATCAAATGATACTGACTAATAAATGTGAACCCCCCCAAACTAGGCCTGATATTTTACCAACAATATCAGTGACAGTAATAGCGAAACTTCAATTTTTGATGAAGAAGATGATGCCGGAATTAACAACGACGTCTCAAGATTGACTAAGTCTCTTCAGCCCCCACCGTTGGCTTCTTATCCAACGTATGAATCACTTCGAGTTGCAATTCGAGCCTGGACAAGAGAGCAAGGCTACGATTTAGTTGTTAAACAAACTAAAAGTTTCAACTCAAAAATAGTGCGTAGATTCTTAGGGTGTAGTAGAGCTGGGAAGACTCAGAAAAAGCATAAAATTACAGAAGAGAATATGGTGAGGAAGACCTCTTCCTACAAGACAAATTTTCGGATGCGGATTTGGCTAGTTGTTGACAACCGACAAAACCTGGAAGGCTCAAAGTCAACCAAATATAAGAGTTCTGAAAAATAAAATAAACATAACAATGGGCCTGTGTTTGGAATTGCTAACCACCGTCGACATAATCGTGATGATAAACTTTTGAATGAGATTCGTAGTCATGTTAGGACTGGTGTTACGACAGCACAGTCTATGACCATTTTACGGCTTAAGTTTCCCACTTTTGTTCTATCTGAAAGTAAAATCAGCAATGTCAAAACAATTTTTCGACAAGAAACTCTCAATTCTATGACACCTATGGCTGCCGTACTTCTTCGCCTGCAAAAAAATATTCATTTTTTACAACGTATACAGTTGATGGTGATAATCATTTGATCAACTTTTTTTTAGCTCATCCTAGATCCATTGGTCTTTAGAGGAAGTCCAATGAAATATTAATCCTTGATCGTACCTATAGGAGTAATAGGTACCGAAAGTCTTCATTAATAATCTGTGGTGTGACCGGGTCCTACAAAACAAAACAGGTGGCTCTGTACCTAATGGCTTCCGAAACTACCGAGTTCTATATCTGGGCCCTGGAAGGTCTTCGTAATTTCCTCCATGAAGAGATAATTGAAATGCCTAAACTTGACAAATATAATTTTACTCTAACTCAACAAGACTACTAACCCATTGTAAAGCGGCTCTGTTTATATATTGATTTCTCGATTTTAAACGGATGTTAAAAAGTACGTATTCTTAAAAACCCAACTTGACAGCAGGACTGTTTTAGTGCATTCAAGCGATCCACCTGTCCAGTAATGGTTAAAACTTTATTCTCTATTGATAGTTATGCATCGAGCTCTTTACTCATATTTATTGCATAAATATTTATTGTACTAGACTGTGGCTGAGACTACATGGATGGGCCCTGCATAGCTTTTAAAAATCACGTTACGCACTGACCAGTGCTGGCTCGCAGTCAAAATTGTGCTGGTCCCTAAGAATACCGTCGATTTCACATCATTATACGTATCGGCCTAAATACATGTGTCTTCAGAAACTTAGGTCGCTTTTAATATGAACCCAGATTCGAACCCTAATTCGTTTTTTAGAGAGCTCATAGTGAACATGGACATCCGTAAAAGATCAAACATTGCGAATACACCGTCTTGACTCAGTTAAGTATCATGTCATCACTTATAACAAGAATATGGCCATTTGATTTTACCTGACAGAACACTCATGCATCTTTCAAGCTAACCGTTCTCGTCCATTTTCGTTGCTCTGATATCAAGTTCTACTATAATATTAGTTATAAAAGCAATCTCTTCTGGACTACTATCTGCGAAACGCATCTTATAAATTGAGATAACCAAGAAATGGAAGGAATATTTCTTAGCCGTTTTGATATGAAAGCGGGTGTGACGGTATGAAATGCAGAACTAATAAGGTGATGAATTGACAGCTTACTCAGTTGCGGCCTTTTAATGCATTGTAATTTTTCTATGCCAGACTCATGCTCGATCACAGGAAGTAGTTTAATGTAGGCTTTTCCCATCCCATAAAGATATTGCTCTTTGTGTTTCTCAAGACTTTTCCAATAACCCGCATCAAGATGGGTGAGCTAGCTCTCGTATTTCCGACTTAAACTATCGTTGTCATTAGATGTAAGACGTGCAGTCTCTGATTCCTCAATACGATCGGCTCCTTCCAAGACTAATAGACGCAAGTTATTTTGTAAGTGAGTTACGATTATTACGACTAACGCCAAACAGGCTCGCGGGGTGAGGCCCCGGTCTCGTGCCTCCCGCAGAGCGGCGTTTGGTGTTCCTGTGTGGCTGGCCTAAGGCTGCCAGTGATGTCTAAATAGTACTAGTGACATCGATTTTTCTACGCTATTACGATTAATTCGAAGTAAGCTCTTGAGCCGATGCGGAATCTGTACCCGCTTACTAAGGAGGTTTGGGTTTGTAGGAAATATTCCAGAAAGTTTCCAAAGTGACCGCCACCTTGACAGGCTTGTTGACATGATCTCGTGAAAATCTTAGTGTGTGTTACTCCTCAATCGTGAGTCATCATAATTTATGAATTGAGTTCTGATCGCCGTTGAAAAGAGATTGGCCTGTTAGTCTGGCAGAGATGAATACTAGTAGAATTATCAGTCCAATGGTTTCTCAATTTAGTGGCTAGGTACTCTAGACAAAATCTAACAGTTTCAGTCAAGTTCCTGTTATCGTGATCGCCGCTATAGCGATTTTTTTTGCGATACGACTTCCCTTCACCCAATACGCAAGTTTTGACAACCCACTAAAATTTAAAGCGAAATCATTAGTTGATATCGTTACAGTAGGGGTTAAGTTGTATTAAATGTTTTAGATAGATAATAAGGTAAGAAACTAATTAGTTATCGGTCGGCGTTTGTCCTAAACTGTGGGCCGACACACCTGTGGTGATGATAAATGTGGTTCCAAGTACCTACTGATAATTGGATCCTCTCCAAGCTCCTACCAATCATTGTGAAGGAAATCGAATGTGTCACAGCTGCCTACCTACAGTTACGTAACCAAAACTAAAGATTTAATTGGCAAAGGTCAGAATCGCTCAGTGGGACTGCCGATGATCTGCGCCTCGGCACTAATGAAGTGTGTTTTTGGGATGCCTGAGGCGATAAAGAAGTATTGAAACAATTTTGCCTTCCGCAGAGCGTTTCAGATAAAGAGACCTCTGCTTCATATTGAACTGCCCTGTTCTGGTCTTCCAATCATAAGTTCTCTAACTTTTTCTGATCAATGAAAACAGAACTCTAACATTTCTCGTGTCATAGAGAGCCAATCTCTGGCTCTCGTTGACAACCATTTCTCAGTCTCTCTATTGACCATTAAGTATTAAAATAGCCCATTCGTCCTATCCATGTTCGGCTTTAAGTATCTAAACCCAAGGTAGTTTGAAGTCGAATTTTTTCTCAATGTATAATTTTTGTTGTTACTGTCACCCTTAATAATTTTGAGTTTTTTTATTTCATCGTTATATTCTGCGTCGAGCTATAATTAATTTTTCTCCGTACTTTGGTAAGTAATTTCACTTGTTTCTTGCATTTATGGGAGATCTAGAATATCTACTAAGCCAATCTAAAAGCTTTATTTTATATTAACGTAGCCGAAATTAAAAAAAGGCAATCTTGACATAGTATAACCGTTGACCGGAATTATATGCGAGCGACCATAACAGCACCATAAGAAAATTTATATTTTTTTATACGAACTTACCCAAAATGAAGACCTTTTTGTCTTACCTCCTGGCAGGTCAAGCCCTTGCTATGGCTTCATCTTCGAATTATCAGTTGTCGCCAAGAAGTAATGATATAGACAGTGTCGCAGATGAACTTGTAGATTCGATTGTAGAGATGCGACAGCGACGGCAGTTGTCAACATCGACATTAACCGAGGATGAATTTATGAGAATGAACAGCAAAGATGCAACACAATGGGATACAGTAACCGAGAATATATGTATGGATTCAATGAAAATGATGAAAAAAGTATCTAATCCGTCTGGCATGTCAATCTGCTACAACATTCCTTTCTTAGATACGAAGACAGGAGTCTTCGAAGCTGATTTACGTGTTTATATGGTTACTCCTGGAACTGGGCCATTTCAAACTATTACAACTGATAAAATTCAAATTGGCATAAGTTATGCTCAGGCGGAGGTGTCTCCTCTCAATAGATCTTCTTTGACTAGGAGAATGAGTGATGGCACATCACTTCCTTCTTTATCTAGAAGTGTTAAAACATCAAAAATGAAGCGCGAAATAACACCAATTTTGATACGGAGATATGATTTTGTCGGTCAAATCAATAAATCAATCCTTCCGAGTACTCTGTTAGTAAACTACTGCCCTCTTTGTGATAGTCATTAACAATTCGATAGTGAGGCCCTCAAACCAATGCTTGTCCCAAATGTGACTCTTTCAGCTGTTGATTCGACAGGCGCTACAGTTACTACGTCTCCTTCTTCTGACGAGGTAGACTTTGTCACAGGTACTTTTGCTGCAGCACGAAAAAGTTCACCAACAAAATCTTTACTGGCTCCTCCTATTCAAACACTGGTTGTTGCACCCGATGCGCCGTTTATTGTCCCAGGACTTAACTTACTAATCTTTCCAATTGGACTTGTGATCACTGGTATTTGGACAGTTTTAATCGTAGGGACTATAGGTTATGGAACTTTTGAACGAATTCAGTGGCGTGAACGCTTTCGCGAGGCGAAAGTAAGAGAAAGCCGAGGTGGGGTGAAGAGAATTTAATACTGCATGATTGATCCTGGAGCAAATAATTATGCTTTTTTTTTTTTTTTTCCTAAACCCGGACCTCAACGTTTATTTCTCTCGTTTTCTGATCTTATGAGGCCAATATTGACCTATATTATATAAATATTATTTTAAATCCCTTGAAAATCTTGGATATAACTAAACTGTCTTAACAAAATCTTTAATTATGATAATTTTTGCTGCACGTAATAGGCTGAATCCTATTTCCTTCGCAATGTGATTTTGGACTATTTTGCTTAGCATTGGCGCATTCAATTCATGGCTTATATACTCGAAGAATTTTGTCCATGCATATTTAATACCATCAATCTATTGCCTATTGTAAATATAAGCCCTTCTCATATCGATAGCTCATACAACGTGACAAAGAGTTGTATTCAAACGTCCATTTAACGCGGATTAAAACAATTATTTATTTTCTGCGATCACGTGCCTGAATGAACAGAGAGCCCGGTAATTTCCAACTTTGCTGAAAGCATTGTCCATTTGATGAGGTTTTGGCATTTCCGAGGCATTCGATCTTTTCGAGCGCGTGATTTTAACACTTGGGTTGACATCCCTTTGTTCCCTTTTCAGCAAGAATCCGTGATGGCATACTCTTAATTAATGTCCTACATGAATTTTCACTTATACTATGCCAAGCTGTCCCTACTCTTTGCATCAATTCGCGCGTACTTCCGGGTTGTTCGAGTTCTCTCCAAGGCGGCGTTTTTCCCATACCCCAGAGGTGCTCAATCGAGTTAAGATCAGGCGATTAGGATGGCCATTTCATAGTCATAATACCCTTTAATGCTAACTTATTCTTTGTCGCTTGAAAATTTTGTTTTGAGTCGTTATCTTGTCCAAAAAAAACCTTGTTTCTGGAGTTAAGAAGGAGCTTTTTTTGCAGCTTCATCAGTAGCTAGCAACAATAAAGTATTCAGAATGCCAATTAACTGTTCCAAGTTGATCCTACCGACCACACGACTCATCCAATCAGTCCCAAACCATCACGCTACCGCCCCCAAACTTCAGCGTCTCTTGGACCACTCCCACGGGATAATTTTTTGAGTCTCTAGACCAGGCATATCTGATGGCATCGCTATTTAGTCAATTTATTTTTGTTTCATCTGGCCAAACGACTCTTTTCCAATCTTCGAGAGTCCAATTTTTTTGTTCCACGGCCCACAGCAACTGAGCTTCCTGTTAAGCTCCAGATAGCTTTGGTTTCTTCACCTTTTTGATAGTCCTTAAACCTTGTTCTTTAAGAGCCCATCTGACAGCCAGTGGAAAAAATCTGTCTTCTTTATCCAAATTCAGTATTTTTATCGCTTCTACTGCTGTTTTACTTCCACCATATGCTACCAAACGGCTTAGTGTTCCCTTGTTTCGAGACGTTAGCTTGCGCGGTCGTCCCCGCAACGACTTCGATGTTTGATTTGAAACCGAACTACAGTATTTGATTATCGTAGATTTAGCATAGTTCGGGATTCCTGCTATCTCTGCCACTCCGCACCCTTCGTTAAGCAAGGTGCTGATGGAAGAAATTTTGTCTTGTGAAAGCGCTCTCATTTTGGAAAAAATCAAAAAAAAATCGTGAAATAAATGTAGTAAGATAATATCAGACCTATTTCAACGTCCAAATAGGGTGTAAGAACAAGGTTTATACTTACTTTGAGGCTATGCTCAAGATTGATGAGCATTTAAAATCTCGCGCTCAAAAAGATCGAATGTCTCGGAAATGCCAAGACCTCACCAAATGTACAATATTTCATTATTTTCATTAAAAAATATCACAACTGTGGAGAAGCGAGTTAGAATTCATGTGAACTTATGTATATCACTTTACGATGCGTTATTGTTGAGTTATAGTTAGATGTATGGACAGTAACATCCGCATTCGAACATTTTGTGACCTACTGTATTATTATTCTTTTAATCATAAAAATCTCTATAAACTTTAAAAACAATTTATTAACTGGCGTATTGGTTGTGTTACAAATTGATATAGCTGATTTGAAAAAACAAATCAAAAAAAGGCCGCTGCTCTATTATACACCCCCTTCATGCTATTTGTACACTCCATCATAAAGTCATCCATTTTAATCGACCATTAGTTCATAAGTTTAAAAGAAGCTTAAAGTCGGATGTTCATTTCGGAAGCTGCCACTTCGCACATACAACAAAATGCTATACAGGATCATAATCTTACAAGTCCCGCTGACTATTGTTTGTCCATCTATTTATGCTGGAGAGAAATCGATCGTGTTGTTTTCAAAAGAACAAGGTTATTCAGTTAGTCGTTCGCGCTCAAAAAAAAACCAAACCAGTTCAGAAATCCACAAATTTTGGCTCAAATGCGTTCACGGCTTAAAACTTTAAAATAAAGATAAAGACCTTTGTAAAACATCTTCTATACAAACTAACTGCAAGTTTTAGGCAACTGTTTTTCATGTCCCCAGTATTGAGAATGTGGTGGGGGGGGGTCTTCGGCTTCTACGTAAGACTTAACGTTGTGAATGACGAAAATGAAGGGCATGAAGCTGCCAAAGACACGGCAGCCTATGCGGTCAATAGGAAACTGTTGCAGCAGCAGAGAGAGATTGTTAAATCCATGACAAAAGCAGGCGCTACGCTTGGAGTTATTCTATTAACATTATATGAAAAAGATTTATCATATTTAGCAGTTAAAAAAGACATCTACCATGCTAAGCTAAAGGTGTGCCTTTCTTTTGTAGGCACCAACACGAACGATAATATATACCTTGCGCTGATAGATAGCACTTAAGAATAATAAATGATAATAACTTTTGGATCTGAAAACTATTATGGTTCTTGAACCTGTTATTCCTCCGTTTATCGATTCATCCATTAGTTTCGAGATCAATCCATGTATTTATCTATAGTTCTATCTGATCTATCTCAACTGAATAATTTTTGAATTCAGCACAATCAAGGCTTTCATCGAATGAACAATATATATATATATATATAAATATCGATTTCTCTTACAATTAGTTATTCAAAGCACAACACAGCTGCAACGGAGGTCCGCCAATTGAATTAAGTGTTATCAAGCCAATCAAAATGGATGATTTTGGAAGGGAGTGTACAAATAGCATGGAGAGGGTGTACAGAAAGCAGCTGCCAAAAAAAAAATATCATCGTAATCACTAATCTCTCTACGCAATGATTAAATAATTAAGCTAGTCTAGTTACAATATATCGTAGCAAAATGACTTTTACGAGTCTATATTAAAGGAGAGGTAAGTAGAGTATATTACAGAAGAACCTGTCATAACCTGTACCCTTCAGTGGATAAAATAGTTATGAGCTGAGACAGATAGTTTAAATGATTACTAAGCAATGAACGTATATTAGTGGTTAGGACCGTTAACATGTTGGTCCATTAAAAAGAGAAAGGAGGTAGATTGTAAAAAGTATTAAGGAAGGCCGAGGGAGAGAAAGTAGAAGAGGGAGGAATACAACAAGTTTATTTTTTATTTTATTATTTAGTCATTATACTTTTCTGGTGACCTACGCAGGGAATTCTCCAATTAATTTTATGTCTACAGTCAAGTGTTTGGCAGTCTAGTCTGAAATTTGCATGAGTGATTGAAAATTCTGTGTAGGGAAATATAAAAAGACGAATATTTGCATATAAAAAGTTATATACCTACCCAAAAAAAAGAAAAATTACTTACCTGTTATCGAAGAAATATAATCAAAAGAAAAGAAAATTAAGAAACTTTCTGATAAAATAAGATACGGTTCGGGAACTCTAGGTTTCTTTTGAAGATTTGATGGATCAATTCCAGCAAGTCGTTGGTTAGCTCACATAGCATTCGATTTGAAGAGAATAGACGATGAGGTTTTACCCGAAGAATTTTTAGAAGCAGTGGAAATATTGCTCGATGGAGATGCTGCAATATGGCTGGACTCATTAAAGATATTTCCTGACATGCTACACAATAGAAATTGAGCTACATAGAATGACATGGAGATCAAAGGACTTCAGTTACTGAGAGTACTCACAATAAGTTAATACTGAGACCGAAGTTAATACTTGAAGTGGAAGAAGGAGAGCATTCAAGCAGCTGCTCAAATGAATATGAGTCGGAGGAAGACTCAAGCAGTGACGAGGATGACTTCAACGAAATCGTTGAAACAAGAATAGATGAGGGAAAGAAGAGCGTCAGATTTGAGGGCCCGTCGGGAAACTAGATAGACCTAGACAGGTCTCAAAAAGGTCTAATAACGTTTCTTTGGGGTTGGATTAGCCACTTTTGACCATCTATCTCCACCAATTTCAGAGGTCTCTTAAAAAGAAAAATGTTTAATGTCTTGCAGGTTAGTCCGTAAGATTCGTATTATTGCATATCATATTTATGTATGTTCCTTGGGTCTAGCTTGGCCTCAAACGATGTGATACTCTTGAGGAGGATGACCAGTCAAATCTGCTTAAAAAGCCGGGCCAAGATGTTTTTATAGGGGACGAAGAGATTGCCAAAGTTCATGATTTAGCAGAGACCGTGATTCAGTAGTTACCTAAAATCTAGAAGACCAAAATAGAGAGAGCGCAGCTTGGATGCACAAGATATGATAAATAGTTGGTTTGAGAGTACAGGGATTAAACTTGCATATTTGGAACCCGGTCAGGCAGATAAGGTAAAGAGGCTTCTTTACACATATCAAGATTTAAATTCACTGGAACTAAGTGAACTACTCCTTACAAATTAGTATGTACATCGAGTTTGCCTCACTAAAGGAACTGCTTCTTGGAATAAACAGAAGCAGCGAAGATGGCCACTAGGCAAAGGGGTCTGAAACAGAAGATTATCGAACTGGAATGCTCAAGCTCAGTTCCTAGACAAGTCCGAAAACCCATGCGAATGGGATGAACCCAGATTAAGATTTAATTATCAAAATATTCATGAGGATAAACCTGGTTGTTTTGTCGAACTTATGTCAAGGTACCATGATTACCTTGGTCATCCAGGAAACAAGAAGTTCCACAAGGCCGATCTAAAGCATGGCTACTGGGCTATCTTAGGCCACCCAGATGATTGTGATTATTTTGCGTTTACTATTCCTGGTATCGGCCATTTGTAACCTACAAGGATGCCTCAAGGCTCCCGCTCTGCTAGTCTTTCCTTTATAGACCTGACGAATTGTTCATTATTATAATATACCACGCTCAACACGTAATTACGTTATACCATATTGTTAAAACCCATTCACGATATTCTGCCACGATCTAAAAAGTATACATATAGATCATCATAGAGATTGAGTAATTCAATATCATCCTCAGGAAAATGGATGACAGCGATCTTATGCGTGAGATAAGGGAATTTAGAGAACGTATTGATGAATTTCCAGTTCTCCCTCCACCTTCGGAAGAATCTTAACCACCGGTGATAATAAAAAGGATCCACCTCAAAGATCAACTTTGTTGAAACCAGCTTCGTTTCCAATATACAATAGAGACCGTACAACGTCCGCGGCATGGAGGCGGGCTGTTCTCTAGGCTTTAAGGATTGATTGGCACTCGTTCAGTTACACCGATTCGCGTGTTTTTTTAATGATTTACAAGGCTCTTGAATGAAAAGCTCAAAACGAGCCGCAGCTTACTTTGAGTCTAGAGGTTTTGGAGGCCGTGAGAACCCAGAAAATTTTATAGCATTTCTCGATCGAGACAATTGAGACCAGACTAGAGCTTCACGAGCTAGATCTGAACTAAATGAAATAAGAATGGGCCCCAAGCAGAAATGGAACCATTATGTATGGCTCTCAATACGACGCTTAAGGTAGCCCCAGCAAGTAACCACTTAGTGCCTGAAAATGAATTGAGAGAATTTCTTCGGATTGTAAGTAAGATTGCACAATAGCATGAAGAAATTTTGAGATCTGTTGGTGGCTTTCAACTTTTGGAAATCTTTAAGTCTGAAGGTAGTAATACCAATTCTGAAGCCTCAAGGAAACATAAGCGAATATAGGGGCTATTCAAGAGAATTAGGAATGTCAGGGAAAGAAAAGGGGCACGTTGGAGAAACAGATTCCTCGGGTGGCGTCTACATGGGTAAAGTTCATTCTGCAAATTTAATTCTAGGTCCAAATGGAAAATTGTTGCGATCTAAGTGGAACACTGCTGAGTAAATTGATAAACTTAGGGGGGAAGGAAAATGTTTCCGTTGTGAAAGAAAAGTGTGTAATATTAATAGGTGCAGACTTCGTTCCGCACGAAAACTAAGTTCAAAAGTGCCATCAGTAAACCTCGCAGATTGTCAGGATTGCCTTATCATGTATAATATATATTTGGAGATTTACCAGATAATAGTGTTCTGTGATTCTGGCCTGACCTTTTGGTCAAGTGATGATGCATCTATCTCATGTATCATGTAGGATGGCAACCCTTAGCCTGTAACTCCTTGCTCCTTGCCCCGCTGTCTACATGCCGTCACTGACACAGACTTTCCGGAGATGAACCCATCTGTGAATGTTGAATATGAAGATAATTCGGAAAACTTGTAGCTCCTGGGCAAAGTCGCGTCCAGGAGCAAATAACAGTAAATACTCAGGAGATAAAAATGAACACCAGCCTATTTCTAGTCAATGCTTTAATAAATGATTCGACTTTAGTGCAAGCCTTAGTTGACAATGGATGTCTTTACTCCGGTATAATTGATGACAAACTTTCATCTCAACTAAAACTGCCGCGCATTTCTATACCGCCATGTGTTTTGGAAACTACCGAGGAGTCAGCAGTGGGAAAGCCAATTGTTAAGGTTTTACAGAAGTCTCCTTAGATCTTGATGGATTTATGACCTCTAAAATTTGGCTAAATGCGGTTCCTCTTAGTACACAACAGCTGATTTTGAGCAAGAAACGGTTGGAAGATCAAGACGCAACTATTCACACCAAGAGAGCAACGTTTACATCTCGGTAAACTAGGAGGTTCAGTTTATAGCGTTAAACGATTGGCGCCAGGAATCGAGAAATATATTCCACGACCCCGTGTAGCAATTATCCGAGCTTATTACGGATATGATTAAAACTATTTCCATCTATCGAGCGCCGCTTGAGGATATTAATAAAGCATTGCACACAAAGGCACTCCGTTACATTATAGGGGGCTAAGAGACAATTTCTAGACCAAGTTAAGGGGTTTTTGCACCTTTTTTTTTTTACAAACAGATTAGATGCAAATGAGTTACTGTCTAATCGAGGGGACATTTCGATGATATGATAAATCTTAGACATAAAGATGGGAAATCATTAATATCACCATAGGGACCGTTGTATAGCATGTCTTGGGAGGAATTACTTGTTTTAAGTAAGAAGAAAAATACACATCAATTATTTAAGGAAACTTTTAATTAAGCCTAATTTGCAAAATGTTTCTAATTGTGAATAATATAGTTTTTTCTGTTTCTTTTTCAAACATTATAAGTAACCCTGTCTTCGCTTTTGTTAATGTAATTTATCGCATGAAACAGCTCACCCGGCAGGGTAAGGTATGGCATAGATCACAAAAGACAAAGATATTATTTAGACTAATCATTTTGATATCGTGAGGATTCTTGTTAGTGATCAGAATTATACATACTTACAAATAGAAATAATTATCAGAATTATCCTAGATCTGTATATCTGTATATCTGTATATCTGTATATCTGTATATCTGTATATCTGTATATCTGTATATCTGTATATCTGTATATCTGTATATCTGTATAAATCTTGCTCCCAAAGACTTTGGTTGTTGGTGAAAACTTCGAGACAACTAAATTCTTCTTATTTACTGTGTATGCAATAAATTATACACATTTTACTACCTAACCCAAACTAACGCCCACGCTGCTCTCCTCTTATTAATTCTTTTTTTTTTTCAAGAAGAAACCACGCTTTAAGATTTGATTCAAAGTGATTCCATATTAGTAAGAGCTGTAAAGTCTTCTCATAGGTCAGGATTATAGTAAGACTGCCATGAGCAGGCTCCATACTTAACTTTGGCGCGGGGATCAAGATCTACTTAGATTTAGCAACAACCAAATCAAACCTCTAAATTAATCATCTCCAAGTTGCGGCGAGTCAATTGCACCAACCAGCTATTGATTGACGCAATTTTGAAAAGAAAATCAGACTATTGAGCAGAACTAAGCATGCTAGCCGATATGGCAATATGGTAGTATGATAGCCCCTATGCATGTCTATAGTGCTTTGGAATCGCTGCATTAGGGATTAAAAACGACACAAAAGTATCACGCTTGTAAAGTAAGGAACGCTTGTCTATTTTTTTCCTCTATGATTCCCTTGATAAGGAAGAGAAACAGTCGCTTGTGCGAGGTGTGAATGTTAAAGAGTGGAGTCCTTGGCTCGGAGACGGAGTCGCTGGATGATGGGGTCTCCTAGATCTCCATAGCATTGTCGACGGAACCGCAAAGGGTGAAGTGACAAGGATGATACCTATTCTTGACTCGGGAAAATTCATCCGGCTTAGGAAGGATGATATACGCATGGAGAGCTTGCACAGATAAAGTAGCTTAGTAGCTTAGTAGCACAGCAGTAAAACGACAAACTGATATCTAAGATAATAAATTCATCATCCCCTAAGACGATAGATATTCATGTTCTAATTATATCGGCACCACGGAAAGTAATGTTACTAACATAATCTGCTACTACTACTGTCCCTTCCGGCGTCGGCTGCTGCGGTCAATTAAAGCCTGGCAGCGGCACTGGCATTTGAGGAACACGCGGGGGCTGTTAATACCAGGACTATCAGCTTCGAGCAAGGCAACTTGGGTGGAGAACATAAGTGTAGTGAACAGATATCTCTTTCTTTTGCCAATTCACATCCTCGTACTCTATGTCCTTCACTCCAATCAGGCCACCCACGCACAGTCGTAGCATATCAACAAGGTGAATAACTGATGTAAGTGTTGTATTATTGTATAGTTGATTACGGACATGTGGAGTAAAATTGGGGAGCGGGACATGATAAGCCTTTCCATTTCTGTATTTGTCTTGTACCTGGAGCCACTTGAGCGGTTGGCATAAACCTTATCTTAAAATAAGCTTTTTTTTTTTTAGAATCCTTCGGCGCTTTGTACTCTGTTCTTTGTGCATGGATGCCTAAGTAGATCTATCTATTGTTATTTCCGAGTCTCGATAAGCTCGGCAGGCTGGCTGAGTTCACAGGACCTGTACGTCTTCACATTCAAGCTATTTCAAAAAAGATCAAAAATGTATTATGTACCCAGACTGGTATTTCCTAAATAATACACAAAAACAAAATACGGTGTCCTGGATAGATGTCACACTTCAGCGTATTCAACTGTTAAGAATTAAGAAAGATAAGACATGCGCTCCGCAGCTTTTCTCAAAAAATTAAATTTCTTTTCGATATAAATAGAGAATCGATGAAGATCCCTCACTTTTCTTTTCTGGTCCCTCACACACTAAATTCTGATTGGCTAAATTTAATTTTTGTTAGTTCCACCAATCATAAATCTGCTCTCATCTAACAACAATTCCTCAATTTTTGAGTCTACCGCCCTTCAAACTATACTACCCATCAAATTTTCGACATTTGATCATGAACAGTCTTGCGCCCCCTCAGGATACAGCCTACAATACGTTAGTGGAAGCAAAAGCTGCTATTGAAACGCATGCGCTACTGTTATAGAAGATAACCCATCATCATTATAGAATGCTGTAGAAGATTCCATTTTCATATCGCAGTATATTTTGTCGTAATGTAGAAATTCAATATAGAAAATGAATATAAATAATTTGTATATAAATATAATAAATACATGTAAAAATATGATAAAGTGTGTCTGAAGAAGACATCTCTATGCACCCTCTAAGTTGAGGAATACTCTAATAGAAATAGCGAGTGGATATTTGCAATCACGCTTTACCTAATTTGGTCATAGATCTGAAGGTAGGTCACCTGGGATTTTGTGCTCTTCTTAACCGTTGCTCTAGTAACTAGATTAACCCTGAAGTTTTAATGAAAGCTTTCGCATCATTTTATTTGATTATCTGACAGATAAATGATATATATATATCTCCTTCTGCAGAGTAATTAGGTTTGAAGCACATACTATCTTGCCTTTATCTACCTCCAAATCGAAGTCCCTAAGAAGATGTGAAGCAAGGCTTGGACAGATTTGCACCTACATTTCGATAATTACACTTCTTCTCGCAGCGAAGGTGGTCATGCCACGTTAAAAGCCTCGCTAGGAAGCTCTGTTAGCGACCTATGTACAGTAGTAAGGAAGTCAAAAACTCTTTGCGATCGCCAAAGATCAGATTACCTTTTTGGAGCTCGTTGAAGCGAAAATGCGACTTCCATCTTCTCTGGAAAGAATATTTTTAGAGATATCCAAGCTTTGGTAACCCCTTTTGCCTTGATAAGGATTTTAAATCAGTATGAACTTGTAATCAAGGCACGTAAAAAGAGGGTATATCTACCGCCATGTACAGACAGGTTTACAAAGACCCTGGGTCTACCATGCTATCACATGATTGAGAGTAGAATGGCTGACACAAGCAGTGTGTGTGTGTCATTAAACTTGAAGACATACATCCTCAGAGGCGCTTCCAAAAGCCGTCTCGGCTTTTTACAGAGCCTGAACTTCTAAATAATATAGGTACAAGCAACTACTCTGCTTCGCTACATGATTCATACCTAGACATACAGAACCCTCATATCACTAGCAGTAAAGATCGACCAATGCATTCCTTGAATCAATCGCTGACTGGACAACGAGACCATCAAGGAGAGCGCCAGCGTGCTTTCGAAAACTCAACACAGCGGAGCCCCTCGGGTTTCGAATAAGCTGAGCGAATTGATATGACAGAATAAACGCAATATGGTCAGCCAGTAGTTGTACCTCATGTCTCAAACCAGGCTCTTGAAACTACTGGAGGATTATTCCTCAACTTTCATGTCAGCAATGGCAGAATTTCTGCTGCTGCAAAGAGATCCAGACAAAGCCAAATTAAGCATAGTGATACCAAGCGTACTAGAAAGTAAAGTAAGCGATAAAAAGACTTGGATCTATTACATACTAATGTTCATCAGACATTGGATGGCGTCGGATTGCATGCGGAAACAATAATAATAGGGTCTTTATTCATGTAAACAGTGTCCGAGTTATGTATTTAATTTAGTAATTTCCTTGAAGTATCACTCTTTAAGTTGAAATTTATGGCGCATTAATCTCTGTACCAATTTATTGCGAATTCGTGAATGTGTCTCAAGATTTCGAGCTCAATCTATGTTTACAAAAACTGTAGCGATAAAAAATAAGCGAATTAGAGTAAAACAAACAAATGAATAAATCAGATGACGGGTAGGGAAAATTATTGTCGCTTATTTTGCGACCTAATTAGGTAAAGCGTGATTGCAAATATCCCGCTCCCTATAAGTAGAAAAATAGCGTTGACATAGAAACTACTAAGTATACACCCCCATTTTCTGATATCATGATCAAAAATGGTTAAGATTGGAGTTATGGTCAACTGAGGAATTGTTGTTAGATATGAGCAGATTTATGATTGGTGGAACTAACAAAAATTAAATTTAGCCAATCAGAATTTAGTGGGTGAGGGATCATTAAAGAAAAGTGAGGGGTCTCTAACGACTCTCTATAAATATTTGTAATTGTGTAAAAAAATCGGGTGATTTCCAATTTAGGTCCTGGACTAGATCGTGCTAGAGCGGTTTATAGTGCACATCAATGCATGCATAATATTAAGCAAGTTTTGAAGTTTGACTTCTTGCGGGTAGGTCGCTCGTGCTTAATAATGTTGATAATAGCTATTCTTTATTCCCTGCTCAATTATTTAGCAAAATACTCCATCATAGGGACTATACCCTAGTTTGCACCTTGCGAAACCTTTTAAATAAAGATTGTATAGTGCCAGTGACTTTGGAGAAGAGGACAGAGAGAGAATAGTAGTTTGATTTTTTTTTTTTCCGCTAGACACCAGCAACTGCTTAAGCCACCTTTTATTCCCAGCAGAGAACGTTGCTTGTTCTACTATGTCAATTTTGAACAAGTTATAATGCCCTTTAATTATTGTATTATCGAGAAGAATCCATGTAAGTTCTGGTCAGAATATATGGAGGATAATTGAACAGGTATATCCAAAATTCATTCTTATCGCCTGTAATGTTTGGATGTGAGATACGATACGATTACAGTTGATGTTTTTAATTCGCAAACGATAGGCACTAACTACTAGTACGTGACGAGAGTACAACTTTCTGCTCCAAATCAGATACTATGAAAATATTACATAATATCAGGAGCGCGGTGCCACAGGGCGATTGATTCCTGGAGATTCTGGCTATATAATCGGCGCATTTGAGCAGGGGTCAATGAGTAGGAATTACCATAATTTATGTGTAATTTGCAAATTGAGTTGATTCTAGCACCTGTCGAGCGCTGACCTGCCCGCCCCGGCCCGAATAAGTAAGAAAGTCGGCTCTTCAACTGTTGTCAAATGCTCTGATGCTTTGATCAACGACGGCGGGTCGGTAAACGCATGATATGCTTCAAACTCTGTTCTTCTTCAACAGCTCAGCTTTGAAAGGACGAGGATATTAGGGGATGTGAGTCATATGGAAGCAAGTACAATTACATTCATTATCATTTTTATTTTATTTTTTATTTTTAAATTAAAATTATTAGCTGTAATAGTCAGATATCGGTCTCGTTGTCTGTGTCTCTCTTATCCCCTCTCCTTTCTCTCTTGGATCTCGTTCCCCCTTCAAATCTCCATCATGGAATGTCCGAAGTCCGCTGTTGTCGTTTTAGAAAAAAAAAAAATATGCATCTTCCAGAAATTTGGCAGAACAATGCGATCGATCTCCACGGGGTTTCAACTCAGGTCCGGGGATAAGGGTGAGAAGAAATCCGCTGCACGACCAAGCGGTCGCCAGAAGGGATGAATGGATAGTTTGACCTGTCTCTCCAAAATGCCATCCCACAAAAGCGCTTTTTCATTCTCAACCTAATCGATTATCGAGAAAAATTGAATACGTCCGTTCGTAAATAAGATTTACAAATGGTTGTGGTCCAAACGTACATGTGGCACGTTCTGAACGCCCAAGATAGGCGATGTTGAACGCCGATGTCGAGGAAATATCTACTCAACTGATCACGGGATTTTCCAAACACCAAAAAAAAAAAAAAAAAAACAACATCAATGTTTTCCACAGCGGTGACTTTGACTTTTGCAAATTGTCAAATTAAGTGGCTAGTGAACATCGAAAGATTCAAGGCTAGACGCGACAATATACGGCAATCACGCGCCCGGGCAGCAGGTAATTTTGGGACTGGGGCGGCCCCATTTCCCGGTCGGTCTGGCGGTGTGTGCAACGGATTAGAATATTGCAAATAATGAGGATGTTTTGTTGATGTGCGTCGGTATTACTAATCCTTGAAAGCCACAACTAAGACAGCTGAAAATATTCAGTAATCAGCAATCAGCAATCAGCAATCAGTAATCAGCAATGAGTAATGAGTATTCAGTTTAACGAATCTAATGTAAACTTCTTATTTACATTCGTTAAAATATTCGAATAATTAACAATATCTCCAATACTTGCAGTCACTACCAGATCGTGCCGAAGCCCGAGAGGGTCAGCTCCATGACTTTTAATGAGCGTCGACTAAGTTAATTAGGTACTGAACAACTGACGATAAAAACCCCAAATTGGATAAAAATCCCGTCACGAGATCAAAAAAAGCTTATTAAAACACCTTCTATTTTTATCCGTGTTCAAGAGAAGATATTATTTGTTAGGTCTGAATAAATGTCTGTGTACTTTTGGATTCGTGAGTTTGTGAGTTTTCAAAAAAAAAAAAAACCCCCCCTAATTTCCGTCGTGTACCATGGTTTATGATATATCACTTATTTCAATAGAAGACTTGTTGTAAAACAAACACTTGGACCCGCGCCCAATTTTATCTCTGAAAAAAGAAGTCCAAACTCCAAAATTGCTTTTCTTTCTTGTCGACAGTCAGGTTTTCCTGATGAGAAATATCTATGACAACATCTAACTAGGGGTGCTTTTCCAATTCTTGCTAATAGGTCAAGACGACCCCCAAAAAAAAACTGACATGCTGTAGCCTGAATACATAAACCTAAAAAAGTATTGAATGAGTCATAATCCCTGAAATTTTTACTGGCTGCTCTAGCCCAGTCCAAAAATTATATGCTTTTGTATATATGTGGATGATAAAGTATACAAGAAAAAAGTCGGATCTTATTCAAAGTAGATACCAGATAATGTTGCCACAGTGACTTTGTTGTATGTTCCAGGATGCTATCGATTCTATAATTTTATTTATGATAAGCATCTAAGTGAGCTAGGGATTGTGGCTTATCTAATCTAAATTAAGTTTCGATACTTGAGAATAGGCCAATCATGAGCTAATTAGGGCTAATGTCAAATGCTAGCTGCTTATCTTTTCGTTTTTGGGATAACCAAGGTTTAACGAGCTTAAGCGAGAAAATGGCTGCCGGATACAAATTCCCTTTTAAGCGTAGGCCCCTGTGGAGTGTCGGACAGTCGCGGCACGAGTACGTCGGAATCTCTGTGCCACAATTGTTGCAGCAATTTTGATGTTTTGAACAATGACAGCGCGTAAGTAGATGCACTATTTGCTTCATTCTCTCCGTTTACTATATTGTGCTTTTTTTTGTTTTTTTGTTTTTTTTTTTCAAATCCTAGTAGGGAAAAGTCGAGAATAATAGGGAAATTGAGTCACGAAGGGGTTATTCTAATTTTGCATAATTTTCAATTGCTAAGTCATTAAAAAATGCTCTAGATTTCCCGTGTCTCTCTCATCCCCTCTCCTTTCTCCCTTCGCTCTCCTTACAAATCCTAATCATGGAATGTCCGAAGTCCGCTGTTGTCGTTTTCAAAAAATTAAAAAAAATATTATGAAATACTAAAATCATAAAATCTTCCAGAAATTTGGCAGGCCGATGACATCGATCTCTACGAGGTTTCAACTCAGGTCCGGGGAGAAGGGTGGGGCGAAAACCGCTGCACGATTAAGCGTCCGCCAGAAGGCATGAACGGATAGTTTGACCTGCCTCTTTGAAATGCCATCTCACAAATGCGCTGTTTCATTCCCGCCCAAATCGATTAATCGAGAAAATTGAATACGTCCGTTCGTAAATAAGATTTACAGATGGTTGTGGTCCAAACGTACATGTGGCACGTTCTGAACGCCAAGATAGGCGATGTTGAACGCCGATGTTGAGGAAATATTTGCTGAGCTGATCACCGATTTTCAAACACCAAAAGACAACATCGATGTTTTCGACAGCGGTGACTTTGACTTTTGCAAATTTTCAAATTATATGGTTGGTCAGAAGTGAAAGATCCAAGGCACGACACGACTAACACGACTAGATACAACAAACATATCAAACACGCGCCCAGGTAGCAAGCAATCGTGGAATGGGGCTGCCCCAGTTCCCGCTCGTTTCGGCGGCGAGTGGAACGGATTAGAATATTGTAAATAATAAGGATTTTTTGTTGATTGGCATCGGTACAAGGTACACTTGAAAGCCTCAATAGAGACAGGTGAGAATATTGAGCATACATTATGCAGTACTACGGATTAAGGGTATCTATTGTGCCAAGGCTATTCATAAAACTCGAATAATTAACAATATTCTAAACAGTTGCAATCGCTACCAGATCGTGCCAAGGCCAGAGTGGGCCAGCCCTACGATTATTCTGAGCGTTAACTGTGTCTACTGGAACTGAATAACGGACGATAAAACCCAAATGGGATAAAAATCCCGTCTCGAGATCAAAAAAAGCTTATTAAAACGCCTTCTATTTTTATCCGTGTTCAAGAGAAGATATTATTTGTTAGGTCTGATTTAATGTCTGTGTACTTATGGATTCGTGAGTTTGTGAGCTTAAAAAAACCCTAATTTCCGTCACGTACCATGGTTTATGATATATCACTTATTTCAGTAGAAGACTTGTTGTAAAACAAGCACTTGGACCCGCGCCTACTTTTATCTCTGAAAAAGAAGTTCAAACGCTAAAATTGCTTTCTTGCCTGTCGACGGTCATTTTTTTCTGACGAACCATATCTATGACGACATTAAGCTATAGGTTCATCGATATCTACGCTAATTGGTCAAACCGATTCAAAAATTTTAATTTGACATGGAAGAATTGTCATGATGTTGTAGCGTAGAGAAAGAATCCAAAAAAAAGGTTGAAAAAGTGATGAGCCCTGAAAACTAAAATTAGTTGTTCTAGCCTAATCTACAAGGATAAGAAAAAGCTCTGTTTAAAACGTACGGTATCACGCTCAAATAAATAAGCCTTAGCGTAAGAAGTTCAAATGCAAATATATATGCCTATAATTCTTTTTTACTTCTAGACATGATTAAAATCCTTGTTAATGATAAACACATACTCATAGATACAGTTGGCAGTGGTTTTTTGTCAAAACATATAAGTTTTTATGTGTATGCAAATTCTCAGCATTGATAATTTTGATTATTATTTTATGTACTGCATTATTTGCAAGTCAGAGGTTGACAGGGCAACGCCACCTATCCGTATAAATAATTGTTCATCAAAATATATTTTCATACATATTTAACCTATTTATCTAATTACGTATCCAAAATAGAGCGTTCTAATCGGAGATTGGCCGAGGAAATCGTGATTTTAAAGAAGGAGTTTTGGCTATTAATATTAATGAGAAATACAACAAAGATTTAAGCAGGCGCCTCACATACCTAATTTGGTAAAGAGAGTTGAAAAATCCAAATCCAAATCCAAATCCCCCCCCCAAAAAAAAAAAGTGCATTTTGAAAAGATAAACTATCGGTATAACTTTTTATCGGTGTAGTTGAATCTCTCTTGAAGAAGAGAGCTGTTAATTTGCTACTTTGTGTTATAAAAAAAAAAAAAAAAAAAAACACTTAATTAGATAATATTAAACGTAAACATGGGTTAAATATTCAAGGATAAAGTTGTTCAGCATGGCAGTGATATCGTCGTCGCCGGAGAGGCATTCATCAGAAATTTATAGTATTATAGTGTTTGTAGTGACATTATCACTTGATCTGAGTTTTCCGTCTTTTTTTTTATTTTTTTTTTTATTTTTTTTTTTGAAAATTACTCACTAATAAGGAAAAATAAATTTTCTTTCAAGGACAATCAATCCAAACGATTCTTTTGAACTAACAATATCATGATTAGGAAAAAAACCAAAAAAAAGCAAATATATACACTTTCGATTGGAATTAGTAGATTAAAAGCTACTATTTTTCAAAATCTGTATTCGTCCGCCGGGAAACCTCATAGATTTACTATCAAATATTTTTGAGAGATTGTGAGGTCTTCGAGATAGTCAAATTCTTCGTCTTGACTATGTTTGCTATAAATTGAATGCATTTAACCTTATGACCCAACATAACTCCGAGATTGGTCTCCTCACATTAATTCTTGCTGACACGTAGAAATCACGCTTAATGTTATGAAACAAAAATCATTCCATGTTAGTGACGTTTGTAAAGCCTCCTCACTGGTCAGGATTATAGTAAGACTGCCATGAGCAGGCTCCATACTTAACTTTGGCGCGGGGATCAAGATCTACTTAGATTTAGCAACAACCAAATCAAACCTCTAAATTAATCATCTCCAAGTTGCGGCGAGTCAATTGCACCAACCAGCTATTGATTGACGCAATTTTGAAAAGAAAATCAGACTATTGAGCAGAACTAAGCATGCTAGCCGATATGGCAATATGGTAGTATGATAGCCCCTATGCATGTCTATAGTGCTTTGGAATCGCTGCATTAGGGATTAAAAACGACACAAAAGTATCACGCTTGTAAAGTAAGGAACGCTTGTCTATTTTTTTCCTCTATGATTCCCTTGATAAGGAAGAGAAACAGTCGCTTGTGCGAGGTGTGAATGTTAAAGAGTGGAGTCCTTGGCTCGGAGACGGAGTCGCTGGATGATGGGGTCTCCTAGATCTCCATAGCATTGTCGACGGAACCGCAAATGGTGAAGTGACAAGGATGATACCTATTCTTGACTCGGGAAAATTCATCCGGCTTAGGAAGGATGATATACGCCTAGGAAGCTTATTCAGATAAGGTTATCGTATTAGCTAAGTAGCAGCGTTGTAGAGCAACGAAATGATATCTAAGATACTAATTTTATCATTCCTCAGGACAACAGCTTTTAATGCTCTAATTATACCGGAATCACAGAAGGTTGTATTACTCATACCATCTGCTGCTACCGTTGCCACTAACTGCGTCGGCGCCGCCTGCTGCAGTCAAGCAAAAGCCGGCAGCGGCATATCAGAAACACGCGCCCTTATCAGTTAAGCTTCAGGGTCGTCATTGATGGAAATATCCGCGCCGAGCCAGCAAATTTGGGTTTTAAAACCAAAAAAAAACCCAAAAAAAAACGTGGGCGTTCAGAACAGATTTATCCTTACTTAATCAATTCACGTCCTCGTATTCTGTAACCTTCGCTCCAATCAGGCTAGCCACGCACAGTCGTAGGCTATATGGAAAATGAATGAGTCCAGTCACTGGTATGAATGGTGCATGATGAGCCTCGCCATTTCTCTATGTGTCTTGTGCCTGAAGCCGAATGAGCGGTTTTGCATAAACCATATCTTAAAACAAGCTTTTTTTTTTTTAAAAAAATAATCCTTCTGCGCTTTGAGTTCTGTACTTTGTGCATGATTTTGATTCATTCTCTCGACTGACTGTTTTTTTTTTTAAAATATATATATATATATATATATATTTATATATATTTATATTCAAATGCTCACTCAATAGGGAAAGGAGAAGAGTCATCATGATTTTGCATAATATTTACAAATTGCTGAACTAGTAAAAAATTCCCTGGATTGTCTGTGTATCTCTTTTTCCATTTCCCTTAGTTCTCCTTTCAAATTTCATTCATGGAATGTCCGAAGTCCGCTGTTGTCATTTTCAAGAAATATAAAAATTAAAAGGCCTTTTTTTTTTTCCCCCAGAATTTCGGCAGCACGATGAGATCGATCTCTACGAGGATTCATCTCAGGTTCGGGGAGGAAGGAGCGTGGAAGGGATGAACGAATAATCTGACCTGCATCTCAGAAATGCCATGCGACAAAAATTCGCTGTTTCATTCCCGTTCAACCTTTTTAAAAAAAATTGAGGTAATTGACTGAAGTCCGTTCAGAAATAAAATTTATAATTGCTAGTTGTGTTCAAAGCAACCGGAATGGACTCTGTTACTAAATGCTGGGTAAAGACAATAAATAGTAAACGCAGTTGAAAAGCAGAGACTTTTGATATTCAAGTATTCCTTTCCCCAAAAACAATATTGTAAACTTTTTTTTTTCTTTTTTTTTTTTTTTTTTAGAAGGGGGGTGCAGGGCAAAATTTTGAATCTTTGTCAAAAGGGTCGGCTGACTGGGTGACTGGATGAGTGAGAGAAAGAAAGAAATCCAATACGAGATACGATAAATATACGCGCCCGGACAAAAGATAATCGTAGAATAGGGCTGCACCTCCTTGTCCACCATTATACAAAGCTATAGAATTCTGCGGACGACGGGGGGGGGGGGAATAACGGAAAATTAAAAAAAAACCCCAATTTAGGGTAAATTAGGATGTTTTTTTTTTTTTTTTTTTTTTTTTTTTTTTTTTTGGT